>PVLD010018769.1:0-38107 GCA_004027595.1 Dinomys branickii
TATGATTCGCTGTAATCTATTTGCCAGTATTTTGTTGAGTATCTTTGCATCTATGTTCATTAGCGAGATTGGCCTGTAGCTCTCTTTCTTGGTTGGGTCTCTCTCTGGTTTTGGTATCAGTATAATACTTGCCTCCAGAAATGTGTTGGGGAGAGTTGCTTCCTTTTCGATTTCATTGAAGAGTTTGAGGAGTGTTTAAAAGGCCACACTAGTGAAATGGTGGAAGCAACTTAAATACTTGAATGTTTCGGTCTAATAAGTAATAATCCAATTTTCATTCTGCAGTAGTTTGTGAGTTGAGAAATATATTGAACAGGTTAATTTCTGTCGAGCCAGAGCTTGCTCCCTCTTGCCTTACAGACTTTGAGCACATTTTGCTTTCTGCTTAGGTCTTCCTTTCCCAACCCCTCGTTGGCCTACTTAGTGTCAACTTAAAATATCAAATTAAAAGTTATTTTTTCTAGAAAGGTTTCATTGGCCCCTCAAAGAACATAAGTAGATGCATATCTCCACAAGGACTAAAACTATGGGGCAATCATTACTGAATTATCTAAATTGCACACAGTGGTTATTCCATAGTCCATGAGACTTGCCATGTGCCTAAATTAATGAATAAATGAATAGATGAATGTGAGAAACATGTAGGTATTCAATAAATAATAATAACAACAACATTTCTAGAAAATGAAAAAGCAGTAAGAAGGCAAAAAGAAAAGGAATTTAGAAAAGAGGAATTTGGAAGTCTGTATCCTGACAGCCAGATGATATGGCTGCAGAGATTGCCTCACCTTTTATATACTAAAACACATATTTTACATTAATGTATAAAATGGTCACACTGTAAAATTGCTGGGCTATGCTTTGTAAAAGTAATTAGACTTTTGCAGTTGAAAGGAATGTTTCATTCTTAATATTGCTTAAAAATATATGAAGAATATAAGTAAATGATAATAAAATAAACAATGACAACTGCTACAGAAATGCCTTCAGACTGAACTACAGATGAGTACAGCGGCCAGGGCAATTGGCTGGGAAGCACGGAGTTCTATGACTGCCAGACGGAGGGGGTGAGAGGTGGGAGACGTGCAGTGCTCAGAAACGTGCCTCTGACATGACATCCTCAGGGACACTGAGGGCAGCAATTTCACTAGAAGAAACTAGCAGTACTCTTTTAAGTTTACACAATATAAAGAAACCCAACTAAAACAATTTGAATGCTGACTTTGTTTCTTATAATGGCTGCCTACTTAGAATACAAACTGAAAATACACACATTTCAATTAAAGGGAATCAGCAAAATGAATCATAGAAATGAAATTTGCATAGGGAAGTTTCAGTTGATTTCAATATAAAATTCCAAAGTTCTCTGAGATAAAGTTGAAAGGAGGTAAGGCCTACATTAAGCAGGTCTCTACCTTTAGTGAGATAGAGAATAATTCTCTATTGTAACAGTAAGAAAAACTTGAATGAAATAAAAATCATACTTTTGTATGTGTTTAATGGCAATCAGCAGATCCCAGTAAACACATCCAATTACCTACTGCATGAGAATTCAGTCTCCTTTGTTCAAAAATTACTAAGAACTTTGAGATAGGGACATCAGACTATTCACCATCATGAAGCACAGGGCTCAGGGCACCCGGCCAGGATGCAAGCCTCTGTGTCCAACCCTGCCTGGGAAGTTTGATGACCTGAGATCCAGAGAGAGAAGATGGCTTTGTAAAGTGAGCATAACGCATGGCAGCTTGCTTACCACGGAGGCAGTTTGGCATATCCAGTGATGCTTCCGATGGCCCGCCATGGTGCAGTGACTCTGCAGAGGTGAAGAGAAATCTGTTGGGCCCTCGGGTTCAGTGTGAGTTGGGGTAACAAACTGAAGAGATGTTCAAACCAAGAATACATGACTCAGCCCAATGATCCCTCTCCTTCCCCCTCAAACCTCACTGCTGAATTTTGTCAAGTAGATGGCAGTACAGAGGGGCTGGAAAGGGAGACACTGTTCTATTCAACACGTGCTTGTAGCTCTTAGGTAATGGGGCTCAAACAGAATTGACCCCAATCATGAATCAAAAATATCTAAAACTTCAGTCCAAATTTCTCCCAGTTCAAATATTGATAAGGTACAAAAGATAGCTTTGAGTTAAACATAGGTGATTTCTAATCTTCAACTGTGGGAGGGTTCTACAGAACACCCTCTAATTCTAAATGCAAAAAATCAAAAGGCTTGTGCTCTCTAAAAACTAAACAAAATTAAATTTTGCTTTTCATAATATTGTTACACTGGCCTGACATACAATAAAATGACTGCAGAGCCAGTGCTGGATGGCTCATTGCTGTTATCCAGCACTTTGGGAGACTTTAAAGTTGTTATGGTTTGTGTCTGGATGTCTCCCCAAAGCCTCATGCAGTCACGGGGCAGGCTTCTAGAGCTTATGATTGATTCATAGTCCAGTGCTGGAATTATGGATGTGAATGTTACACCTGATACAATGTAAAGGAGAGAAAGAGGCTTTCTGCTGCCCCTCCTCTAGTTTGATCTTGTTGCCTTTGGTGTTTTCTGCTACTCCCCCCTTTGCTCTTGTTGCTTTGCTACTTTCTGAGGCCATGAATTTTTGCCCTCTGCCATGTGCCACTCTGCCTTGGAGCCAGCTAAGTATGGCCTAAAACCTCCATAAACTGTAAGGTAAATAAACCTTTCCTTCCTTCATTCCTGGCATTGAGTATTTTGTCTCAGCAATGAGAAAAAAAGTAACCAAGACAAAAGTTCAAGTCCAGCCTGAGCAATTTAGCAACTTAATGACCCCCTCTCCAAAAAAATCCTCTGGCCATTAGACAAATGCAAATTTAAACAATTCTAAGATTCCATCTTACACCAGAAAGAATGGCCATCATCAAGAAGTAAAAAAAAATAACAAATGCTGGCATGGCTGTGGTGAAAAAGGAACCCTCCTACATTGTTAGTGGGAATGTAAAATAGCACAACCATTATGCAAATCAGTACGGAGATTCCCCAAAGAACTAAAATTAGAAATTCCATGTGGCCTGGCTATTCCCCTTCTGGATATCTTCCCCAAAGAGCTAAACACATCATATTATAGTATACGTGCATGCCAATGTTTATAGCAGCCCAATCATAATAGCTACATCCTGGAGCAGCCTGTATACCTACCCATCAATGACTGGATAAAGAAAATGTGATTTCTACACGTAATGGAATACCAACTGGCTATAAAGAAGGACAAGTTCAATAAATTTGTGGGAAAACGTTTGCATCTGGAAAATACGATATTGTGTAAAATAAGTCAGACACACAAGCCTAAAAACCGCATGGTATCTCTCACATGAGTAAGACAAAGTGCAAAGAACACGGTAGAGGACGGGTAGAAGGAGGCAGGGGATGGATCTCTTGCAAATGGGAACGGGTCCAAGAGGCCAAAGGCAAGGGGGAGGGGAAGGGGGGAGGCAATAAGCAGAATAAGGGTATGCCGCGTGTGGGAACCTACCAGCCTCAGCGAACGTAAACATGTGTCATAAACACGAGCTCAGATTAATAATATCAACAAGAGTGCAAGTGGTGAGAGGGGAGTTAGAGGAGGAGCGAGGGTGAGACAATGAGAAGGGGATTACAAAAGTAACCAAGCTGGACTACGTACACGTGTCCATTGCCCAGGAGGACTGTACACTGCATATACTACCAACATGTACCAAAAACCCCAAATACACTAATAAAAACAAAACAAGCCTGGGGTTGTAGCTCAGTGCAAAGGTCCTGGCTTTACTCTCCACAACTGGAAAAAAAAATAAAAAGAAATAGGAAGGGTAGTAGGAGGTATTATAATATAATCCAGGGAAAACGTTGTTGGTATAAACTAATGAACAAAGAAAACAGTTATTGTAATTATCAGACAAGGACTTTAAAGCAACTACTCTAAACATGTTAAATATTTTACAATATAGGTTGGATAACAGTGTTTGAAGACATGGATATGATATTTCAAGAGAAGTAGAAATTCTAAAAAACCATGCAAACTGTAAAACCATGCAAACTCTAGTAGTAAGCAAGGCATAACTATGCTAAGTGTTTTTCTATCTAATAACAAAGGCCCAGGTAAATAGAGTAGAAATTGAAAATCTCAAGGGAAAAGTGAAATCACATTTGCAGTTGGTGATCTGACACATTTCCCTATATAACTGATGAATCCAGTATGCACATATACACAAACTGAAAAGAGAATTGAGTGACATTATCAAACAATTTAATCCAATTGATATTTATAGAACTACCTCCCACCTCTACAGAACATAGTCTTATTAAATAAACACAGACCATTCACCAGGTGGACCTAGGCTGCACCATAAAACAAATCTCAAAAAATTTCACATAATTAAAATTTTTAATTTTTAAAATTATTTGAAGTTTACAGTATGTTCTGTGACTATTATAGAATTAAAATATATACAACAATGTAAAGATAGCCATAAAATCTTTATTAAGTAATCTTATTTCTAAAGAACATTTGGCTTAACAGAAAATAAAGAGAATGTTAGAAACATTTTCTAAATGAATGATAAAGGTAATGAAAATAGCATATAAACATGTGGGATGTAAATAAAATTGTGCTTAGAAGAATATCAATAAATTAAACTACAAAAACATAGAGATCAACAAAATTAAAGTCAGTCTTTGAAAAGATGAAAATATTAATAAATCCTTAGAAGTGATTTTGAGAGAAATACAAATGACCAATATCAGAAAATGAGAAAGGTAGTATCATTATAGATCCTACACACATAAAAATGAACAGAGGTCATACAATTAAAAATTTTTCATCAACAAATTCAATGACCTCATGAAATAGAAAATTCTTGAAATCAAAAATAATAAAAAAATAAAGAAAGACACTGTAAACCTGAAATATCTCTCCATATTTTCTTAAATATTTTGAACTCACAATTTAAATTCTTCCCATCAAGAAATTCCAGGTAGGTCAGGACAGTTATAGCATAAAAAAAAGAGAAAGCCAACCAGCCATTTTAACCTTAACTGTTTCAGAGATAGAGGCCAGAAGAGTTTTCAAGTGAGTGTAATTCTGATATCAAATTTTGACAAGGATATTACCAAAAAAATTATAGACCAAGTATCCTATAAGAAAATAGATTTTTAAATCTGTAACAAATTATTAGCAAATTAAACCCAGAGAGATAATAAAAATAATATGTCATATTGAAGTGAGATTTATCTTGGGGATAAAAAAGTTATAATAATTTTATAATGCTTAAATATATGAGTATTATGTGTAATTCAAAGCTGATAAATCTTTACTGTAATGTTAGTGCATGATTTTTTTGGTAATTATTTGAAGTGATGTTTATTCATAACAGTGAGTTTGAAGATATATTTTTCTGAAGTTTCACAAAAGACTTCAGCATAAATATTTTATATGTAGGTATTTTTCACGGTAAGCTTAGTATGTTCAAAGCAAAATTTTTGCTCAGCTCTTGGAGTAAGTCTTTATGGCTGTTTTTATTTTTGTGGCAAAGGTCTCAGAATCATCCAGGTTTGAGTTCTGAATTCTCTTAGGCCCTTCTCTTTCATTGTCTCCTATATCCACTGCACAATTCCTTTATAAAAGGTCACTTTAATTATACATTCTCTCATAGTCACAATATTAACATAGTAATCATTTATTTATTGTTGATTTTTTTCTAAGTCACACATGTCTGTGAAGTTCTTTTCTGTTTCTTAGCCTTTTCATTATGGTAAAACACATATACAGTGAATAGCACCAAGTATATGAACTGATAACTTTTTACCAAATGTTTACACATAGATAGCCAATTCACAGGTCAAGATCTACACACAAGCAGTACTCTGAAGTAATCTACTGCCCCTTTCTAGTCATTTGTCGTCCCAAATGTAACTATGATTCTCACTTCTACCACTTTAGATAAATTATGCCTACTATGAATGTTCTGTAAACAGAATAACCAATACCAGTACTTTCTGACGTCTGCAAGTGATATTGTCTGTGAGATTTATCCATGCTGTTTCTTGGGATTGTAGTTGGTGTTCGTCACTGTTGTGTAATACTCTGTTGTGTAATATTACCAAACTTTCTTTATCCATCTCACTGTTAATGGACATTTGAATTATTTTCTATTCATCTGTTATTACAAATCCAGTCAGTATGAACATCTATCTTGTTAGTGTCTTTTGGTACACTTGAAATATAACACAGGGATTGCTAGGTCAGCTTTAATGAGTATTGTTTTCCAAATAGCTTTCCAAAGTGGGTGAACTAATTTCATTCTAAAAAGAAATACATGATATTTGTAATAACTCTGTGATCCTAACCAAGGATGCTATACTCTTAGGCATGGTAGATTTAGGGTTGTCAATTCTTTTAAATTTAGCAACTCTGGTGGCCCTGTAGTGGTAGCTTGTAATTGTAATTTGCATTTCTTTGTGAACACTGATCAAATTTTGCATGCACTTGTTGGCAATTTGGGTATCTTCTTTCATAAGCAAGTATTTTCACTCTTCTGCCCATGTTTATTAGGTTGTCTGTACTTTTAATATTGATCTGTACAGTAAATCTAGAATGTGTCCTGTTCACATGTCCCAATAGGGCATTAGATGTTCTCTTACAATATTGTTTTTAATTTTAACATAGTCCTTTCATTTATTCATTTTTGTCTTTAAGAACTCCTCCTACCTCAAAGTAAAACAGATGGTCTTTCTTTTTTTACTCTCTAACTGCCACCTTGTTTTACATTTAACATTTAAATTTATGCTCTATCTTGAATTGATTTTGTGTTTTGAGTGAGGTAATAAATCAAGATTAATTTTTTTCCTTTTGGATTTCTAGTTGACCCAGAATCCAGCAAAAAGTCTGTATTTCATGTTGCTTTTCAGAGTCATTTAGTTATAAGGTAACTAAATGCTAAGTCTTTCTGGACACTCAGCCCTGTTGCACTGGTCTAGCTGTCTTTTTCATAATGTCACTCAGTTTCAACCACAATTTATAACACATCTTAACATATTTTTTTTTCTTTTTCATCTTAACATATTATAGTTTACATCTTTTAGATTTTTTTTTTTTTTATTTGTACCCGGAATGGAACTCAGGACCTTGCACTTGCCAGGCAGGCACTGTGCCTCTGAGCTATCTCCCTGGCCCCTAGATTTACTTTCTTCATCAGGATGATCATCCCAGCCAGGCATGCTGCTGCATGCCTGTAATCCCAGCACTCGGGAGGCTGACAGGAGAATTGTTGCAAGTTTGAGACCAGCGTAGGCTACAAGGTGAGCTCAAGGCCAGCCTGAACTGTATGGCAAGACCCTGTCTCAAAAAGACAAAAAAAGGGATGATCATCCCTGATTTTATCCTTTACATTTGCTTTTAAACTTTAGAAATAAAATTAAGTTATGCAAATCTACTGAAATCATGATTAGTGTTAGGTAATACAAAAGATCAACTTGGTATCTAACATCTTTACAATGCTAAATCAATGAAAATTACATACTTCCCATTCATTTAGAGCTTTAAAAATTTTTAATACTGTTAATTTTCCTCATAGAGACCTTGAGTTATCTTTTATTAAATTTAGCCCAAATGTATTGATATTTTTGTTGCTATGATATGGTATTTTAAAAATATTTAAATGGAAGTGGTATTTTTAAAAATATTTTTCTTTTACTTTTATTGTTTCTTGCTAGTAAACTGATGTAAAAATTATTTTAAATCAACTTTACTTAGATATAATTTGCTACAGAAATTACCATTATTATTTGACAAAGAATTTTGACCAATGTGTACATCCACATAATCTTTAGTTTAAGAATGACATTTAGATTACCCTGAAATGTTCCTTATGCTACATTGAAGTTGATCCTCCCTACCCTTTGTAAGCATATCCCTCCACAGGCACTAGCAAACTTAGCTGTTTTCAGTAACTATAGACTAGTTATAGTTTGTCCTCTTCTACAATTTCATGTGGACTGACTTATACATTATGTACTATTTTGTATCTCTTTCCTTTTGATCAATACTGAACTTAGTTCAACAGGGAATTTTGATTTTTTTTTTTTTTTTTTTTTTTTGTCTTTTTGAGACAGGGTCTTGCTCTGCAGTTCAGGCCAGCCTTGAGCTTACTTTGTAGCCCAGGCTGGCCTCAAACTTGCAACGATCCTCTTGCCTCACCTACCTGAGTGCTGGGATTACAGGCGTGCGCCACCACACTCGGCAACATAGAATTTTGAGAATCATCCAGATTGTCCATGTATCAGTTAATTGTATATTACTGCTTTGTAGCATTGGTGTGTATGTGTGCATGCGTGCATGCATGTGTGTGTGTGTGTGTGTGTGTGTGTGTGTGTGTGAATATATTTGGTTTGCATTCAGATTTGAGTTGAGCTATTAGGAAAATTAGCTGCTATGAGAATAGCATACAAGTGTTTCTGTGGACACGTTTTTTTCTTAGTTACCTACCTAAGATAAAGACAGCCACGTGCTGTGTATGATGTTTTGGTCAATAGGGGACCACATACAATGGTGGTACCGTAAGATTATAATGGAGCAGAAAACCTTTTACAGTTAGTGAGGCTGCAGGCGTTGGAACAGCATAACAGAAAGCACTACTCACGCATGTCTAAAGTGCTGCCTGTCACAGAGGGCTACACCTCCATGCTGTACACTGGGGGGAGGGTGCAGTACACTATGCCATCTGTGTCTGTTAAAGCACAGGCTGATGTCAGCATGACAAAGCAGCCCAACGATGCATTTCTCAGAGTGTACCCTTATAACTAAGCAACATGTGACTGTACCAGCTTAATTTAAAAATAGAATTTATAATGACAAATCTCCTGAAGCAAATTCCAAATACAAATGGCTTTACCAGTAATTTCTATTAACATTTTAAGAAAAAAATCAGGTCAACCATACCAATACTTCTGCAGAAAATAGAAAAAAAAAAGCAATACTTTCTATTTCATTTTATCCTGTTTTTTAAAAATTCTCTGTATCACTGTTTTTCACCAGTTAATGAGGTTGAGTTTTTGATCCTCTTGCTGGGACGATAGCTGCCCTATTTAATTTGCTTCTTTAAACAACAACAGCAACCAATCTTCTATTTCACCCATCTTCATGTTTTTATGTAAAATCTCAAGAATATTCCCAAATTTAAAAGTACCAGACCTAGTTCTATCATATTTGTCATAATTTTTTTTTCTACCAGTTTTTTGCTGCTTTGCAAATGACCAGGTCACTAAATTCACATGGGTCTATTTTGGGGTTTCTATTCTTTTTTATTTTTATAAATTTTATTTTATGGAAAAAAGTACAAGATTTCATAACAAAATAATAGGAGAATAACAGTAGATAATACATTGCATATTGTCACCTTTAAAGTAGCTACTCAGGGCAAAAAAAATTCTCCAATCAATATTAGCACAAACCTTCCTTTTTAACGAACCGAGACACTAGTAGTATAATTAATTTGCATTTTTCCTTTTTCTTTCCTTCCCTCCCGTTTTCCCCATCCTAGTTCCTTTTTCCTTTTAAACATTTACTTCTGATTTCACAATATCTATTATACATTCTGGACCTTATATACTCTTTCAGTTTCTCACACCAGGGAAACAACGGAATGTTTACACATGTGAGTCTGATTTATTTCACTCAGGAGTACGGTCTCAAGTTGCATCCATTTACCTATGAAAGTCAAGTTGATCCTTCTTTATGGCTGAGTCGTACTGCATTGTATAATAAAAAGACCACATCTTTTTTATGCATTTCTCAGTTGATGGGCATTTAGGTTGTTTCCAAGATTTAGCTATTATAGATTGTGCTGCTATAAACATAGGTGCACATATGTCACTGTGGTGCGTTTTCCTCCCGGAAGATACCCAGGAGAATAGCTGAATTGAATGGGACCTCTAATCTTAGCCTTTGAGGAATCTTCATATTGATTTCTACAGTGGTTGCACCAGTCTACACGCCCAACAGTGGAGAACTGTTCTCCTCTAGCATTTGTTATTGGTTGATTTCTTGATGATAGCCATTCTTTCTGGAGTGAGATGAAATTTCAGTGTTGTTTTAATTTGCATCTCCTAAATGACCAACGATGTTCAACATTTTTTCATATATTTATTTGTTATTTGTACTTCTTCATCTGAGAACTGTGTATTCATCTCAGATTCCCATTTTTGGACTGGATCTTTAGATTGTGGAGGTCTGGTTTTTTTCAATTCTTTATTTGTTCTACATATAAGTTTTGTCTGAGGGACAACTGGCTAAAATTTTTTCCAACTCTGTGGGTTGTCTTTTCACTCTGCTGGTGACTTATTTTGATGTTTAGAAGCTTTGTAATAAGATGAGATCCCAATTGTTGATTATTTGAAGTATCTCCCATGTGGTCTGTGTTTTGTTCATGAACTCTCTGCCTACACCTATATCTTCAAGATTTCACCTACTTTTTCTACTAGTAAATTTAATGTTTCTGTTTTTAATATTTAGATCTTTGATATTGGTCTAGTTTTAGTCTTTGGCATGTAGACTGCCAGTTTTAACAGCACAATTTATTAAAGAGGCTCTCTTTCTTCCAGTGAACATGTTTGGCCCCTTTGTCAAAGATAAGGTGGCTGAGTGTGTTTGTAATTGTGTCTGCATCTTCTAATCTGTTCCCTTTATCCTCATGTCTGTTTTTTGCTAGTATCATACTCATTTTATCATTGCAGCTATTTAGTATAAGTTTAAGTAAGGGATTGTGATGCCCCCTGCCTTGCCTTTTTTTGCCCAGAATTGCTTTTGCTATTCTAGGTCTCTTCTGTTTACAGAACAATTTTAGGAATATTTTTGCTAGTTCTGTGAGGCATGCTAATGGTATTATGATCAGGATTGCATTAAATGTGTACAATAATTTGGGAAGTATGGCCATTTTCAGTATGTTGATTCTTCCTATCCATGAGCAAGGGATAGGGATATCTTTTCTTTTTTTTTTTTTTTTTTTTTTTTTGCGGTACTGGGGATCGAACTCAGGACCCTGCGCTTGCTAGGCAAGTGCTTATTCCACTGAGCTATATCCCCAGCCCTCTTTTCATTTTCTTATATCCTCTTTGATCACTTTTTCAGAGTACTGTCATTTTCAATTTATCAATCTTTTACTTCCTTTACTAGGTTGATTCTGAAGTATTTCTTTTTTTTTGAATGCTATTGTGAAGGGCATGGTTTCCCTAATTTCTTTCAGGGAACTTGTTGTTTGTATACAGAACTGTTATTGATATTTGAGTGTTGACTTTGTATCCAGCTACGCAACTGATTTTGATTATTAAATCTGGAAGTCTTTTTGTGGAGGTTTTGGGATCTTCTATGTAGAGTATTGTGTCATCTGCAAATAATACTAATTTAACTTGTTCCTTTCATTACCATATTCCTTTTGTCTCTATTGTGTAAGTTCTCTGGCTAATGTTTCCAGAACTATATTGAATAAGAGTGGTGACAGTAGACATCCTTGTCTTGTTCCTGATTTTAGAGTGAAAGCTTTCACTTTTTGTCCATTTAGTATGATGTTGACTGTTGATTTGTCATAGATGGTTTTCAGATTCAGATTAAGACTATTTATTCTGATTTTCTGTAAGATTATTCCTATTTTCTGAATGAATGTTGCACTTCGTTAAAAGCTTTTTCTGCATCTATTGAGATGATCATGTGATTTTTGTCTTTGGCTCTGTTGATACGGTGTATTATATTTATTGATTTGCATATGTTGAACCACCCTTGTATTCCTGGGATAAATCCCATTTGGTCATGGTGTATCATCTTCTTGATTTGCGGCATTCTTTTTGCTAGTATCTTATTGAGGATTTTTCCATTTGTGTTCATTAGGGAGATTGGCCTGTAGTTCTCTTTTTTGGTTGGATCTTTCTCTGGCTTTGGTATCAAGGTAATACTTGCCTCCAGGAATAAATTAGGGAGTATTGCTTCCTTTTCAATTTCACAAAGAGTTTCAGGATATTGGTATTAAGTCGTCTCTAAATTTCTTGCAGAATTCAGGAGCAAATTCATCAGGACCTGGGCTTTTCTTTGTTGGTAAGTTTGAAATTACATTTCCAATTTCATTAAATGATATTGTTATTTAGAATTTTATATCTTGATTGAATTTTGGTAATTCATACATATCTAGGCATCTATTGTGTTTTTCATCATATAAAAGATTCTCAAAATAGGTATTGATGATATTCTGAATTTCCACAGGATCTGTAGTGATTTCACCCTTTTCATTCCTTATTGCATAAATTTGAGTCTTTTCTTTCCTTTGATGAGTTTGGCTAAGGGTTTATCAATTTTATTTAATCTTTTAAAAAATCCAACTCTTTGATTCATTGATCCTTTATATTGTTTTCTTAGTCTCAACTGCATTAGTCTCTGCTCTGATCTTTATAATTTCTCCCCTTGTATGGGCTTTGGGTTTCACTTGCTGTTCTTTTTCTAGAAGCTTGAGGTACAACATTAGGTTGTTTATTTTTGCTTACTCCATCTTCCTGTTGACAATGCACTGCTATAAATTTCCTTCTAAGGACTGGTTTCATTGCATCCCACAGGTTCTGATATGTTGTATGCATTTGTTTAATTATATATATTGTTTATTTAGTTTCATCTGTGACCCACTGGTTGTTTGGAAGGGTGTTATTTAATTTCCATGTGTTTATGGAGTTTTTGCAGGTTCTTTTGCCATTGAGTTCCAATTTCACTGTGCTATGGCCTGATAATATGCATTGGATAATTTCAATTTCTTTGTATTTACTTAAGCATGTTCTATGGTCTATTTTAGAGAATGTCCCATGTGCAGCTGAGAATGTTTATTCTGATGTTGCTGGGTGGAACACTCTGTAAACATGTACTAAGTTTATTTGTTCATAGATTTGATTCAATTCTGATATTTCTTTGATGATTTTTTGTCTGGCTGATCTAGGTATTTGTGACAATGGGATATTAAGGTCCCCCATTACAATTGTGTTATTACAATTGTGTTATTCATGTCTATTAATATTAATTTCATGTCTATTATATATATTTTGGGGCTCCCATATTTAGTGCACACATATTTATGACTGTTATTCTTCCTCTTGAAGTTTTTCTCTAACAAGTATGTAGGGAGCTCATCTCTTCTGATAATTCTTGGTTGGGGTTTCTGTTCTTTTCTGATCACTCCATAGGCTCGATTACTCTTGCTTATTGTTAAATCTTGAAGTCTTGTAGCACTGGTCCTTAAAATTTACTACTGAATGTTGAATTTTTATCCAGCAATCTTACTAATGGACAATTAATTTTATTGTTCTATGTAGATACTTTTGGATTTTCTGTAAATAAAATCATGTTGTCTTCCAGCAGTTTTATTTCATACTTCCCATCCTTACAGCTTTTCTTTCTTTATCTGGATGTGTTGCTCTGAATTAGCACTTATATAATGTTGAATTGAAGTGACAGTACAGTTATGGCTATACATTCTCTGTTCCCCATATTTAGATGAAGTTTTCAACAATTCAACATGAATTATATTTGCTATAGGTACTTTTGCAGCACTCTTTTACTCAGATTAAGGATACTGTCTTCTAGTCCTAATTTGCTAAAAATGTTAACATGAATGGCACTAAACTTTGTAAAATGCTTTTCACCTATTCACTGATGTAATAAATTATACTAATAGATTTCCAAATGTAAAACCAAGAATAAACACTTGGTCATATTATATATTCTCTATTTTAAAAATGGAACAATGTGATTTGCAGATTTTATTTTGTGTCTTTGAAAGTATTACTGTATGGTCTAGTTAGTGCTATAACCAACATAGAACTCAAGGGCCTAATACAGCACTTTTAATATACATGTATTTAAGCTAACTTGGTAATTTTGATCTAAGCTAGACTCAGATGGGTGATTTTACTTTCTGTGGGTCCTTGAGCTTACTGGAGTAGCTCTGCTTCCAGGTATTTATACTCTGAAAGAGTGTGGAAATCAGAAAGATCAGTATTATTGCTTTCATCCTTCCTTAAATATTTGGTGGAACTTGTTGGTGATGCTACCTAACCTGAAATTATGGGAGAAGTTTTAAATTAAGGATACTGTTTATAGATTTACTTGTGTCCCTCCCTTCGTGTGTTGAAGCTCTAACTCTCAATGTGACTATATTTGGAGACGGAGCCTTTGAGGAAGTAATTACGAGTTGTGATAAAAATGTATGGTGAATGCTGCTGCTGAGTGCCCACCCAACAGAATGGCAGCTATTTCAGCCTGGGAAATGGAATGTTGTTGTCCAACAACAGTGTGTGTGACAAGTTTCAACTTGTTCCATGCAGGCAGACAGTTGTAAGCTACAGCTGAGAGTAGGTATTGTTTAAAGAGTGCCATAAAGCGTGGATCAGGACAACATATTTCACTGGAGTTAGACCATCATGCTACTTCAGGTTCCAGCCTATTAAATGGAATCATGGGAGATGAAAGTTAGGTCTATGGTTGTGATCCTGAAACAAAGGTTCTCAATGAAAATCTCTCAGTTCTCCTCATGAGAAAATAATAGAGCATCAGTCAACATCTAGTATCACAATAATGTTGATTTCTTTTATGCTGATGGAATTGTCCAAGCTGAGTTTGTACCCAGAAATGCTATGGTGAACTCTGAATATTCTAAGGGCTTCTTAGAATATTTAAGAAAAGATGTGTGCAGAAAATAGCCTGAGAATTGGGGAAACAGTTTCACCATGACAAAGCTCTGTGTCATCCATTGCTTTTGGCATAGGAATTTCTAGCAAAAATATGATGGTGTCCTCCTTCACCTTACTCACTAGATCTGACACCATGTGACTTCCAGCTCTTTGTCAAAGTCAAAATAACTATGAAAGGTAAATAGTTTGAATTGATTCAGGACATTGAGACGGCCATGACAGCACAGCTAAAGACACTCACCAAAGAAGATTCCAAAGAGCTTCAGAGACAGGCAAGAAGGTGGGAGGTGTGTGTTCGAAGGGAAAGGGAGGCTTGAGGAGGATTAATGTCTTTTAGGAAAATAAATTTTTAAAAACTGTAAACATTCACTGCAGTCTTTGATCACACTGTGTAAGGTTAAATGAGGTGACAAGGGTGGAACTCTAATGGATAGGACTGCTGTCCTTACTGGAACAACAGCAGCGTCCACTCACACTCTTTCCTTTCTCTGGCTTCTATGCATACAGGGAAACAGCCGTGAGAGGAGAGAGGGCATGGTGCGAAGGCTGTGGGTTACAAGCCAGAAGGGACGCTTCACCAGAAACCAATCCTGATGTCACCTTGATCTCGAACTTCTGGCTCTCCGAACTGTGGGAAAGTAAATGCTGTTATTCAAACCGTCCATCCTGTGGTGGCCTAAGCAGAGCACTGCAGCTAATAATAAAAGCTGACACCTTGAGCAAACTAATATAATTTATCAAAATTAACAGAATATAACTCAGACATTCTATTATTCCTTGTATCCACTTTGGTAAATTGATTTTGGAGGAAAATAAAACACTTAAATATCTAGTATTTTGATGGAAATATTTATTCTTAATATGCTGTTATTATTTTTACTATTTTAGGGCCTCTGGTCATGCCTCATTTCTGATATTTACACTTTTTTGGTAAGCTTATCTTAACATGTATCAATTTTATTAATCTGTTCAAGGATCCAGTGTTGGTTTTTGTTTTCTGCACAGTGCATTACTTGTTTTCAATTTTACTGACTTCTCCTCTTATTTTCCTTAATTTGTCTTCTACAGATGTTTGAGAAACTCTCCGTGATGGTCTGTTACGAAGCTGATTGCTGGATAGTCCCTGTTCAGACACAAGGAGCTGTCACCACTTTTACACTGATTCTTCAGTATGAACAGAAAGCCAGAGATCACTCGTGATCAAAGGAATGACTGATTAAAACAGATAGTAACAAAGATAAAAATTTTTACAAAGACTAAAAACAAGATCTGGAAATATACAAACAATGTAAGGAACAGAAAATTTTCCTCAAATCCTTAAGATTCTTAAGAACTATAATAAGGTAATGAATGTATCTATGAAACTAAAACAGCATGTTGTAAGTGAATAGATCATAGGAAAAAATATAAAGTACAAATATAATGGTATAGTCAAAAGATTTTATGAAAAAAAGGCTGAAGAAATCTTTTAGAAACTAGAACAAAAATGTTAAAGCAAGAATCAAAGGAAAAAGGTAAGAATTTAGAGGATTATTTCAGGAGAATGACTTTCAAGTAGTAATTTAAATATGGGAGAGACGTGGCATTTTTAACATCCACAAGTACTAACAGAATCATCATTTCTCTCCATATTATTTCATATTACAGCTGTAACAAATTACCACATGCTTAATGGCTTACACCAACACAAATTTACTATCTCAGTTCCAGAGGCCAGAACCCTGAAACTGGGCTGCAGGACTATTCTCTTTTTTGAGGCTCTGGGAAAGAATCTGCTTCCATGTCCTTTCCAGCTTCTAGCAGAACCCTGCGTTCTTTTGCTCATGATTCTTTCCAACTTCAAAACCAGCAGTTCAGATAGAACACTGTCTCCTCTCTGACCTCTTTTCTCTCTCTTATAAAGTCCTGCGATTATGTGAGATTATCCAAGTAACCCAGGGAAATTTTCCAATTTCAATATCCTTAACTGAATTAGAGACACAGTCTGTTCTGCCATATAAGATAATATATTCATAGGTTCCGAAAATTAAAATGTTAACATGATCGATATATCTGGGTGGGATATTACTCTGTCTCCTACACTCCAATTTACATTTTCTAAGGAAAGTTCTGGGGAACATATTTTATAAAAAGAAAGGATTACACAAAGACAAAAGAGAAAAGGATCCAACACAGGTGAGCAATACTAAATTGGTGGTGCCAGGCATAGTGGCACACACCTGTAATCCCAGCACTTGGGAGGCTGAGGCAGGATGATCCATTGTGAATTTGAGACCAGCCTGGGGCTACAAAGTGAGCTCAAGGCCAGCCTAAACTGTATAGTGAGACCTTGTCTCAAAAAGACAAAAAACAAACAAACAAAACTAAATTGGTGGAAACAACCTATCTGGAAGGGAGTAGAGGTGAAAGTGCTTTAGAAGGAATCACTATAAGGAGGAAAGGACACCAACAAACCTAGTCCGCTAGATTAATTGATGTTTTTGACTATTATGCCTTATCATTTTGACAGGGTAAGGACAAGTTACTAATAATTGCATACATAATTCAATAATTAAGGAAACTAAAGGTTATATTAAAAGTTAATGCGATCACAATATACTGTGCCACAGGATTACTATTTACTTAGACACAGTGGTAATAACATCAAATTTTTTTAACCTAAAACTATTCTATCACTATACTGACAGAAGAAGGGACCAAAAAAGGTGTGAGAGAGAAGGGAAGAGAAGGGAGGGAAGAACTGATCACAGTTTGGGGGTGGTGTTATAAAAGAACCAGTTATATCATTTTCTTCCAGAGGAAAAAGTCAATGAATAATGTCTGAAATTGAAAAATGAAGAAACTGCAATGTAAGCGTATTTAGACATATGGAGTAAATAACAGAAGAAATATTCAAAAGAACATCAGAACTACTAAAAGTAAAAGAAATCTGTGTTCTTGAGTCTAACATTTCAGCTGATTAGGGACATTCACATTGGGTCGTTTGCCAGAAATTATATTAGACCACTGATATTTGGGATTTTCTGTGAGAGCACTAACTTTACTAGGTTGGCTTTTTAAAAATGGCTACAAATTCTTTAACAATCTATTGAGAAGTGGGTCATGTCTCCTCCCCTATAAATGAACAGGCCTTGTTTCTCACCTGAAGGCAAAAGAATGTGAGGGAAATGACTCCTGGGAGCCTGGCCAGAGACATGGCACTGGGACCCAACTGTCTAGATATGTTTGCCTGCCCAACAACAAGAGCACGAGGAAAGGCTGTAAGAGTGGGAACCTGAGTCTATTTACAGTTTACTCACATTGGGAGGGAAGCTCCTTCCTGCCCTGTGCACAAACAGGAAGATGTGTGTGTAGAGTCAGCAAGGCTCTGGCTCACTGGCATGCCCAAAAAATACTACAAGTCTGATTTTGTTCAAATTTTCTTGGTGCCAGGGGTGGGGGTGGCAGTGGTTGCTCTCAGCATGTGGAAGCTGGCAAAACAGCTCAGCTTTTAAGTCCTAAGGTTTTTAAAAAATTTTTATTAGTACATGTTTGAAGTACATAATGATTACATTCCTCATGGAGCACTGTTACATGTACACATGTTGGTTTTTTTCATCCCCTTCACCTCCTCTCCTCTCCCTCTCCTCTGACCCCTCCATCTCTTGGTGCCCTTCCCTTTTGCAAAAAATTTAGCTCCTTACTTCCCATTATTTACCTTGTATTTTGCTTTTTATTTATATTATGGGTTCTTCTAATAAAAGAAACCATGTAACATTTAACCTTCTGTGTCTAATTTACTTCTGTTAGGTTTATGGTTTCAAGGCGCATCCATTTTCTTACAGATGACTGAAGTTTATCCTTCTTGATGGCACAGTAGTAATTCATTGTGTGCAAACCCTGTTTTCTTTATCCATTCATCTGTTGCTAAATACATAGGCCACTTCCAAGTTTTAGGTATTATGAATTGTGTTGCTAGAAATATAGGTATGCGTGCATCACTGTAATATGGTGCCTTTTAACTCTTTTGGGAAGATACCTAGAAGAAGAATAGCTGGGTAAAATGGAATGCCTGGTTTTAGTTTTTGAGGAACTTTCATATTGATTGTACTTAGTTTTCAGTCCCACCAGCAATGAAGAAGTGTTCCTTTTCCCTGCAGCCTCACCAGAATGTGTTATTTGATTGCTGGATGATAACCATTCTTTCTGAAGATGGACTCTCAGTGTTGCTTTAATTTGCTTTTCTCTAATGGCCAGAGACGCTGCACATCTTTCCATGTATTAGCCATTTGTACTTCTTCTGAGAAGGGGCTGTTTATTTCAGTTGCCCATGTTTTGACCAGGTCTTTTATTTGGGGGGGGGGTGTCTAATTTTTTTGCGTTCTTTATATATTCTAGATATTAGTCCTCTCTCCAAAGAATAGTTGGCAAGACTTTTTTCCCATTCTGGAGGTTGTCTCTTCACTCTACTGGTTGTTTCCCTTGCTGTGCAGAAACGTCTTAATTTAAAAATCCTAATTTTTAAAGCTCTGTTTCAAATTCTCAAAGTAACACTGTGTTACTACTAGACTCTGTGTCTAAAGATGGCAGTTCATGCAATGCTCCATTTGGAGCCTTGGGCTACCCTGCTGAGACGGAGCTCAGGCCCCCTGAAGAGGATGTAAACAAGCGATCTGCTAGCATTAGCAAACCTGGTTTTTCCCGTTATCAGGGCAAATATGATCTACCATGACCTACTAACCACAGAACTCACCAATTTAACAAAATGGTTGTTTCAGACTACCATGTTTTAGTATTCTAGTAAATAAAATCATGTACTTTTTACTTTGTGCAACTGAATTGCTTTGATACCACTAAACTTAAAGAAGAAAATGGATATGAGTTCTTTATTTCTGGTTTACAGACTTCGTCATTGCTACTTTCTCTGCCTACAAAGGTCGTCTTTCCCCTAAATCAGTGACTTTTAAACTTTTCAGAGTACCGTACAACAAGAAATGTTTTACAAACACAACACAGTGCATGCGTATGTGCAGCTATAGAACTGAAAGCTCTACAATGCAATACCTAACTTTTCTACGTGCCATGCACTGATACTTGCACTCTGCATTATTTCATTATTTAAAAAGTGTAGTTTTCTTTAGATGCCACGGGACCTCCACCACTGCACCCTATGCAACACCCTTTGTCATTGTTATTGTTTTTGTGTTGCTTGTTTTTGTCTATGTTGTTGTTGTTTTAATTATCTTTAAAATAAAAAGAAAACCATTGAGCGAACCCATCACCAGAATTTTCTCTTGTGGAAACTTTATCATTTATCATTCATGTTGTATCCTATGTACTGCACTTCCCAGAGCAGGGGCACGTCCTTCCTGTCCCGCTTGCTAAACCCACAGCTGACCACTCATCTGACTTCCGTGTTTCTAAATCTTACAATTGCTAAATGTACTCCTTCCCTTTGGAGTTTCTGGGGCGTGGGACACCAAAAATGGCTCCAGTATTTACCCATACAGGATATTTCACTTAAGTGGTTTTCGGAATTGCTGTAAGACACGCGAAAAACTTAGCACAGAGAAAACCAACAGGATCAAGTTCTCACGACTGAAACATTCGGGCACTGGTAAAACGCGCAGCGTTCGGGAGGTCAGTGCGATTTCACAACTCACTGTAACTATGCCTGGCAAGTTTTGCTGGAACTTCGCCGCAGTGGCCGGGCGCTCACTGCAGGGCTGGAGGCCGTGAGGCCCGACGCCGCCACGCCCCGCTCGAGAGCCTCAGACCGGGCGACACCACCCGCATCGGGCAAGGCCCAAGAGCGACTTCCCGTCTAGCTCCTCCCGCCGTCGTCCAGACCGTTGCCCTTGCTGCGGCGCCTGCGCAGGGCCTGGCCCCAGCAACGGCCCTAGCAACGGCCTGGTCCCGCCCACCGGTGTCTCCCCGAAAGCGCTCCGCCCGTCCGTCGCCGTGCTGTCCGGCGCGCGCCTGGGCCGGGGTGGAGCAGAACACGCGTGGAGCCGCGCGCGGGCTGGCGGGCAGTGCAGGTCTGAGTCCCTACAGGTCCCCAGGGCTGAGCCGGGACCCGAGGGGGCCGTGGCTAGGGCAGTGACCCTTCCGTGTCAGGACCCCAGCGGAGACCGTGCTGATGTCCCCTGGAACAGGACTGTGTGGTCTGCGTGGGCGTTTGCGCTTGTCGTTGAGGGCCCTGTGGGAAAAAGACTCCCAAATTTCTCCTGTCACTCCCCCAGAGAATGATTTTGGAGCTTTGCACCCCAGGAAAAGCCTGTCCTTCCAAGTCAGTCCCCAGGAAGCCCATCCTTTGCCGTCTTTGCAGGCCTCCCGGGGGTGCAAAGCACGGAAGTCCCGCCGGGAGGGGAGCTTGGCCGCGCAGGAAGCAGGGGTGGACGCAGTCCTGATTGCCCCTGGGAACGTAAGAGAGACACGGAGTGATGTTAATTAACACTTTCAGGAGCCAGTTCCACAGACTGGATGATAAAAATTAGTACTTGAAGTCCCAACCTGAAGGACTGTTTGGGCACCATGGAAAACAGACCAGACAGTGCCCACTCCATGGTGGATCCTGTGGGTAGGGAAGTCAGCCCAGTATAGAAGCAGCATATGGGTTTCTTGGATTTTTAAAAAAATGAATGTTGGACCTGTATATATTAGATGACCACTTCTTAAAGATAGGCAGTAGGAAACGGGGAGACAGATCTTTTTGGCAATGCAAAGGGGATCCCAAAATGCTGGCGGTGGGGGAATAAAAAGAATTAACATATATTAAGTACATATACCTACTCCCAAAGATGGCTGCAGACATGTGCTGTAAACATGTACTAGTAAAAATTTAAAGATACTCCAGAGAGAAAATTTGGAGTTTTACACAGCACTGAATTCGTTCACCGTACAGGATAGGGGGAATTTCACACGGGCTCCATGGAGAAGTGGGTTAACTTACATGATGGAAAAGTCGAGAGTCTTTTCCTTTATTGTTTTGTGTAGAAAAAAAAGTGGCCAGGCTGCCACTTTTGCCAGCCTGACCTTTCAGAATGGCTTTGTTTAGTTAAATATTTGTAGTATTCCTCCTATTTCACAAGTCTCAGGAATATGTAAGATCAGGAAAGAATTCTAGGATTTGAGCTTCGCTCAAGTTTCCCTTATACTAAGTACATCTTTCCATATCAGATGTGTGGAACCAGTAAGTACTCAGAGGAAAAGAGGTGGAAGAGAGTGCTGTAGCTTACTTAGGGGATATCAAGGAAACGCATCGGAGTCCTGACTTGGGGTCTGAAAATAGAATTGTGTGCATGGTAGAAAGATGCAACTTGGTGAGTATAATTAGTTTTTTGGCCAGTGCTATATGGAAGAGTAAAAAATTAATTTTTTCAGCCTAAATTGCAGGATGATGGATATAGAGATGCTAAAACTGTTTGCCTTTTCCTTAATAACAGCCATTATGTTTTCTAAGTCTTTTTAACCCCTACAACTCCAGTTACATTTCCCCAACACATTTTTTATATTAACAGGTACAGCTTGAAGATTTTGATTAACCATATTTGCAATACGTTACTCGTGCACATTTGAGGCAGAGTATTGGCTAGGTCGAGGCACATTCCCTGCTCGCAGGGTTTCAGGGACTCGCAGGGAGCTGTGCGTGATTTACAACTGCTGGCCTCTATTATGTAGCCACTTCAGTGATAGATGAGCGTGGATAGGTGAGGTCGTGAGTCAGAGACATTTTCCTTTGTCTCCTCAAAGGCATCTGTGTTGTTTGATTTTAGAGTGGAAGGCTTCCCTAATATCTGTTTAGGTTAATGAGAGTAAAAGGCCTGTGAAATTCTGGGTTATGTTTCTGAGAAATCTCAAGACAATGCAAGTTGTGGGCTCTACCATATTTCCAAAAACTCACCAGTGGTTTTTAGCTGAGTATCAGGCAATCGTATTGGCTCCGATGGTATCCACATGAAATGCATTCTCCAGTCCCACTGTGCCTGGACCCATTCATTGGTTCCACATAGAACACCAGTAAGTAGCCACTGAAGTACCCAGGGAAGTGAAGTCATATTGAATCGGCCTAGTTCTTTTTAGGATAAGTCCCGTACTCTGAATAACTCAGAACTATTATAGCTTTAAAATAGTTCTCAGGAAGGACCACAGGTGACACGAGAACAGTCCAAATCAAGAGTGTAGGTGAAACATAATTAGCTTCCTAAATGTAACCATGCTGCGCTCTGTGGGTTTGTAATAGCTGTCAATTGGTGGGTCAACAGTTGCTATAACAGGAGGTTTTCCCAAACTTTTTTTGGAACTGGGGTTGAACCTAAGGCTTTCACACTAAACTTCACGTGCAGCACCCTTTTTAGTTTTTATTTTGAGACCGTGTTTCACTGAGTAGCTAAGTTGCCCGGGCTGGGCTCCAACTCGGTGCTCTTTGCCTCAGCCTCCAGAACGCAGGATCACAGCCACCGTGCCTGCCGTGTTCCCCAGTGTCTAAGGCGGCTTCTGTCCTTAAAGGGGGTTTTACATCTTAGGGTGTCTTTCCTTGGATCTGTAGCTAGATCTGCAGAACACCACGGTTGTGTGGAAAATACGGTTCTGCCGTATGTGTTTGCTAGGGATAAGCTAAAAGGTTTTCATTTTGTCCTCTTCTGAGACGCCAAGAAAAGGTGGCCATTAAGTAGCTTACACTCTCCTCGCCCCCAGGGGTGTGTTCACAAGACTAGAAGCCTTTTTTAAGCAGCTGATTTGGAGTAGCGGTCAGAAGTAAATAGTATTTTCCATTTGTGAGGCACGAAGAGGGGATTGGACCATCAGTTTCAAATACTACTTTCTTTGAACCACCTAAAATGTAAATCTGTGCCTAATCACTATACAACAAAAATACTTAACTGTGTGTATTTTGGTTTTCTTCTTGGGTAAATTTGGCAAGTACGTTTTCCTTCAGGAACCTGCATTCTTTTCTTTACATTTCTTTGTTTGGGTCTCAGACTTGCTGGGATTTACAATACAAAACAAAACAAAACAAAAAACAAAACCCACTTGAGTAATTAAATTAGCATCACCAACTTCTTGTTTTATGTTTGTCTGGACTTTTTGTTCACTTTCTGTTTGGGAGACCACAAAAAGTTTCCGATTAGAGTCACAGCCTTTCTCCTGTTAGTGTTTGTACTCAAAGACTTCATAAACACCACAATGTCACAAGCCTTTGTAGTAAGAGAATCATTGTACAGCTGTGGAATGCATGGCAAATCAATAGTGCCTCAGTCTCTGTTCTTCCTTGGAAGATATCTTGCATCCAGGGAATGCAAGTAATGATTTTGGCAGCCATCACCCTTCTTTGAAGAAAATAGTAAGCAGGATGTTATTTTATTATTTTATTTCTAGTACTAAAAGATCTGAATGGTGCAGTATATTTTTAAAAAAGCATATGTCCTTTTAATGTTAATGTTACTCTGTAAAAATTGAAAACTAAAATCACGTACTTCATGTTATAGGCTACTTCACAAATTATAATTGGTAGTAGATGTCTCTCATTTTTTTGTGGTGTGTTTTAAGGTGGAGAAGAGTATATATTTTAGAACCTATTTGTGTTAGGAAAAACAAGGTCTTATTTTTTCTCTGCTCTCACACCAAAGTCAACATGGAAAACCCCTGTAACCTCAAGTGATTTATGAGTTTCTCCTCGCCAGCACGCAAGCAGTTCTGCAGTGGATACCAGTTGGGAGTCTTGGAATTGAATGCAGTTCTGACTCTAGCTGCAGATAGTATCAGAGCCTACAGTTTGAGGGTTTATACCCCAAGACAGCCCCGGCTTCAGACCCAATTGCAAATCGGGGCCTCCAGAACATCTTATGGCAAGCTACACATTGGGTTTCCCATAATCCCCTCCTCAGATTCAGTTGTTTTCTAGAGTGGCTCACAGAATCCAGGGAGAGTCCATACTTGCACTTGGAGGACACAGATGCACAGCCACTTGAAGAGATGTAGCGGGAGAAGTCTGGAAGCTTCCCCAGTGCAGGGGCCTCATCCTGTGGAGTTGAGCTGTGTTTCTCACCTGTCATGTGGCCCCATTCGCCTTTCTGTGAGCCTCCATGTGTTCAGCTCTCTAGAAGCTCCCTAACCCCCTGCTTGAGACAGACACGATTTCTAGTTGTCTGGATGGGAATCTCAGCAAGACCTGTTTGTTAGGTTCTTTGACATTGCTTCCTCCTGAGTAGGGGCTGAGTGCTTTCTGAAGTAGGGGTGTATAAAGTTAATGGGAGAATATAAAATTAGAATTTCTATAACTTGCCTTGGTGAAGGAGTTATAGTTCACAATATTGAACTAAATTATTGATACTGCTGCAGCCTTTTAATTTCACTGGAGTTACCATGAGATTTAATGTCAAGCCCTGTAATGTTAATTTAGAGTTACAGAGTTAAATATATTCCTGCTGACACTGCCATACAACCATTGAATTCCTAATATTTATAAAACATAATTGCCACTTCTAGAACAAAAAAAAGATATGAGAAAAATGGATTGTCAGTATCTAAATTTTATATTTAAAGTAATTTTTCTAAGACAGTACTTACCTTTTTATGGAAGGAATGGTCCAAAAAGATAAATGTTGTTTGGTTTTTTGAGTTTATTGCTTCTTGATTTTATATTTTAAGGCATGCCAATTTAGTGGTTTTAAAATTCACTAATATTTGTTAACAGTTCTAGGACCAGCACATAGTTGTGAATTAAAGTGAGTAATTTTCTTTGTAGAGAGTGAGTAAAATGTTTCCTGTTTTTATTTTGCTCCTACTTCTTTTTTTTTAACAGTGCATCTATGATATGTGTTTTAGAAATAGATCTTAAATTGTGACTTGAAAGAAGAATGTCTGTCAGTCCATCTGTATTTCTTAAAGAAAACGAAGAAAATAATGCAAAATTTGTGGAAACAAAACAGTCACAAGCTACTTTCATAGCTTCAGAAGATCCCCTTCAAAACTTGTGCTTAGCATCTCAAGAAATTCTTCAAAAAGCTCAGCAGAGTGGGAGGTCAAAATGTCTCAAGTGTGGTGGCTCAAGGATGTTCTACTGCTATACGTGTTATGTCCCGGTTGAAAATGTACCCATTGAACAGATTCCACTTGTGAAGGTTGGTAAGAAATTTGTTCAAAAGTAGGAAAATAGATTTTGAAAAAATGTTTCCCATATGCCTGTTCTAAAATAGTTGATAAACTTGGTAAATAATGTCATTATGAAAACCAGTTGTCTTAGTGGAAAATTCAGTCCTGCAGATTACTAAACCTGTTTGTTTTTCTTGTCTCTGGAAAAACACTGGAGTCTGAAATAGTTGGTATTTTTAATGAAATTAAGTATATTTTTAAATTAATAGTTATAACTTATTTACAACATAGAAAAATATATAATATAAACATGAATACTGAAAAGACAAGTTCATAAGCTTACTTGAAGTTTCAAAAACTGCCTCTGGTTGTTTGACTGCCCTTGAGAAAACACTGTCCTAATCAAACTAGTGTTAATTTTCACCTAGGCTTTTGTGACTTAGCCCTATGCAATGTGTAAAAATGGAGCAGGTGACAATGATCTAAGCTCAACTAAACTAAAATATAAAGGAGAAAAGCCTATTTATTACACTATTATAGGAATTTTAAGCCAGACTTAAAAGTTGATTTGAATTGATTGCTTACATATTTTTGGTGTCTTCCAAGACTGCTTTGTATAGGTGCAATGTCCGTAGATCATTATGCATACATAATCAGAGAATTTATTGCATGTGTCTTAACTTCTCTAGCACTGACCCAAATCTTAGGGATAAATCAAATAATACTTAAAAGGTTATTGGTCTCTGTTAGGACTTTAGAGAGACCATATTCTGTATGTGGTCCCTTTAGGACTTGCCAGTGAGGAAGTAAATTGCAGCTTTATTCCAAAATTCTTACTGTGCTTTTTAAGATTTATTTAATTTGAAATGTGAAAAATGCTTTTCACTCTTTTTGCGACTTGAATATTATTTCAGCCTGTGTGTCATCTTTGCAGGGCTGTGGTCTCAGGACTCTAAAATCACACATTCAGAGGGATGGAAAGTGCTGGCAGAAAATAAGGAGATACCGTCACAGTTTGCTCAGAAAAATTGAGATATTGAAGTTAATTTTTTTTAAGTTTCCCATTATCTTATGGGAATGTTACACTTAATAGTTTTTGACTATATAGACGGAATTAGTCTATCTTCTGTTTATGTCATGGTCACATAAAGAAAATATTTCATTAAAATTTTATCTGAAGAGTATTGTGTTCAGAAAGGATTGAAGAGCAGAAAAATAAAAGCCAATGATATATTTATTGGTTTGATATTTTCATAGAATATAATAACAGAGGATTATTCTTCCACATCAGCAGGCTGATGTCCACTGTTCAGTAGAAATGATTTACAATACTGTGCCAAGTGTTTGATCAGTTCTGAGTGGTCTGGATTGTACAGAGTTTTCTAAACTGTGTATATTTTAGTGGCCACATACAAAATTTGTTACATTAACATATATTAATAGTAATAACCAATAAAATATTCTATTTCCTACTATATATGTATGTATGTGGTATTGGTGGTTGAGCCCAGGACCTTTGAACTGAGCTACATCCCCAGCCTTTTAAAAATTTTTGAGTTTTAAGACAGGGTCTCACTAAGTTGTCCAGGTGGAACTTGAACCTGTAATCCTTTTGCCTGAACCTCCCAGAGTACTTGCTTATTTTTAACAAATCCTTCAGTGTTTGCTTTTAGATAGCCTGCTCGGGAAGGCAGGATAACAACATAGTGAGTAAGTCCCCCAAACTTTAAATTTTGGTCTTGGGAATAAATTCATAAATACCTAGTTTAATGCAGAGTATGAATTTCTGAAACCAATAAAAAAATGCTCTTAAAAAAGTGAATAGTGGTCTCAGGGTTGTTCAAAAAGGAAGAAAGAATCAGATGGTACAAAAATTCAATTTTATTAGAGTCCCAGCTTAAAAGATTACTTTATAAGGCTCTCTTTGGTTTTTTTTTTTTGGAACGATGGTAATCACAAGGAAAAATGCTTGGGTCTCCCTGCTAACAGAACTTTAGTATATTTGGGCAGAAAGGTTTATTGTAAATGTGTAGCAGAAAGCATAGACATTAGAGGGCCAATTGATACTCTTTCCATATTCAAAGCTAGCACCTCCATCCCAGCTACCTTCTCTATCCTGCCATTTTTAAAGTGTATCTTCTTGTAAAATGTGTGAATTGGGACACAGTTTTCTTAATTTGTTCTGTTTCTATGCTTTGGTTTCATAGTGTTAGAAGTCTCAGGCCAACTCAATTAGATAACTCAGGTTTACAACTTTGGCATAATTGTTTTATACTTGAAGATTCCAGTCCATCGAACTTTCCCTTCTTATTATGTTGTTTAAAAAAATAGTCTAAATACATTTATACAATTAATTATAAACTTACAAAATTATTAATAACAGTCCTGTGTTCTTGATACAAATTTTGTCTTCCAAAATAGCCAAGATATTGGTTGGTGATAGCTTTTAGAATTTTCAACTCTACTCCTCAGCCATGTAAGAAAGTCAGTTTTATTTGTCATGGAACACCTTGCCACCACCTGCTCTTTTTCTCTTTCCTCTTTTCTACTATCCCTGGGATAAGATAATGCTGAGCTGATACTGAGAGACCTGAGGAGAGAGGGAATGTAGTGTCAGCTGAGACTGAGCGTCAACCAGAAGTAGACTGATGTAAAAAAAAAATTTAAGAACTGCCTACTTACATGGTAAATCTTCTATAACTAGGTGTTGGTTTGACAATTTGAACAATTGGCTCTAACTTATACATGGTTACTAGGCCTAAGTGGGGAGGGTAGGAGATGATAAGTCTTTGAAACCAAAATTGAAAATTGCTTGAGGTACTAATTTGTGGGCAGGGGTCTTTCTAGAGTATATTATTTATACCATACTGTGTTCATATAACTGTCTAGAAAGGAAAAAAGAGCTATGAAATAGGGTCTTCTTAGTAGTATACAACAACTGCTCATGTAAAAATAGCTTTGAAGCTAATGATATGGCTGAATCTCAAAATAATTATTCTAAGTTAAAGAAGGCAAATGAAGAGTGCATGGTAAATGATTCCATTTATATAAAATTCTGGAAAATGCACACAAATCTAAAGAGACAGCTGATTGTCTAGGACTAGGGGTAGTAGTTGATGGGGAGGATGACAGGAGGGGGAACTAGAAGGCTTGGTTGTGGCAGATCATTGTCTTGAGTGTTGTGATTGGTCACAGATGTTACATACATTGAAGCTTTACTATTAGATTGTACACTTCAAATATGTGTACTTTTAAACACAAGAAAAACAACTTTCTGTTCCAAGGTAAAATTATTGCGTGGCTCAGGGCAAATCCTAGACCCCTGCCTCGTTGGTGTCTAATGGGGGTCTGGAGATTGGGGAGAGAACCCTGCATAGAACAAAGTCCTCTTAAGGTCTAAGATAAAGAAAGTTTTGGGAGGTTGCTGGTGTAGAGTGCAGGAGACAGCTCAGCCTTCATTGTCACGATCATGGCTGAACACAGGGCTTGTGTGGGCATTAGAGCTAGGGTTAAACCAAATAGATGGAAGTGAGACAATGGGAAACCCAATCCAAGAAGTTTGAGCGAGTGTTCTCTTTGCACAGAGGCGTTACATAACCCTTAACAAAAGCGAATAGTAAGGGAAATACTTGGGCAAGATAATTTTGAAGTGAGTTATTTGTGATATAGATGATAGCTCTTAGACCTATTCTGTTGCTGTTTTTCTAGTTGGTAATTGTTTAATTTATGCTGTTAAAATGTGCTGCAGAAAGTCACAATATTTATAACAAAGGATAATACTTCTGATCTGAAAGGATATACAACAGAATTTCAACCTGATTTTAAGTCTGAAGTAATGCTCAAACTTGAATTTCCTTTTGAAATAGCATAAAATAAATAAACCTCAAGTTTATAGGAACTATAAAATATGTTCTTGGCATAGGTACTGAAATGTGAGGGTTTGGACTCAATACCCATATAACCTAATGAAAATAGTATTGGATCTTTGTTTTAAGAGCAAATTATATGCTAAATAAGTTGAAAATAATTGTTCTAGTACAATATTGAGGAACAAATGGGGCTTTGCTTTAGGACTTCTACCATTCTTTATATTCTGGTCTAGAAAAGTTTGACTTTATATAGGAACTTACTGTGAACTTGGTGTTTAGCTTTAAAGGCCATTTTTATTAAAGGCAGATTGCAAATCTTATATTTGTTTCATTCATTTGTCCTTGTTTTCTGTTTTTTTACTTTAGCTGCCTCTGAAGATTGACATTATTAAACATCCAAATGAAACAGATGGCAAAAGCACTGCTATCCATGCGAAACTCTTAGCACCTGAATTCGTAAATATTTACACATACCCCTGTATTCCAGAATACGAAGAAAAGGACCATGAAGTAGGCAGATTTGTTTTTACAAGTTTTCTTTTATTTTTTTTTTTGGCAGTACTGGGGATTGAACTCAGGACCCTGCACTTGCTAGGCAGGCGCTTATTCCACTGAGCTATGTCCCCAGCCCTGTTTTTACAAGTTTTCAAAATGAATATGCAAGTGATTTCTAACCCCACTTCCTCTCTGAATTTGCTTGGGCATAATTTAGTATTTTCTTAATATCTGATTTTATGCTTATTAACATCAATCAATATGTATCTTCATTGATATTTTCGCAGGTCAAATGATCCTAAACTAATATACTGTTTTGAATCTTTCACTGATTTTTAATAGTGTTCTTGCTCTATTTTTTCAGGGTTTTATTCTTTGCCAGTATTACTGTGCCTGCTTTTTTTTTTCTGTCCTCACCATTCTGTTGCCTACTTATAGGTAGATGGTCTAATTTGATACAGACTGGCAAACCACATTAGAAATGTTGTTGAAATGTCTCCATAAGAGGAAAAAAAAAGACTGAAGGATTTTCAAACCCTCCTTAAATTGAGAGCGTTAACACATAGCCTTTGTGGGGCTGGGGATATAGCTCAGTGGAATAAGCGCTTGCCTAGCAAGCACAGGGTCCTGAGTTCGATCCCCAGTAGCGGAAAAAAAAAAAAAAAACAAAAAACCACATAGCCTTTGTAATATTTCTCTTGGCTACCTGGATGTCTTGTGCATTTGTACAGTCCCAATTGATTCTCACATATTTAAATTGTCACATGAATGGAATATTCCTGGTCTTCTTGCTGATGAATGATTATATATCTATTGAAATCTATTATATAATAGATCTCAAAAATATACTTGTAAAGAAGCATGTAAACCCTTTCAGTTTTCTTTAGGTGTGATTAATGTAGAAAAAACATAAAAATTAATACATTCACTTGTTCCAGAAGGAGCTTTGTAAGGTTTTTTACTTTCCTATCTCATATACCTCTGTCTTCCTCCCTACCTCTCTATATCATTGAATTTATTTAGAAAGTTGTGTTTGTAAATGATACCTGAGTTTTGGATCTAGGCGTATGTTTGTTTGCTGTTCAGCTAGATACTGGTTAAATAGAACTGTACTACACTGCTTAACCCTGCCATGAGTGATGGCAAGTGTCGTGTACTTGCCTTTTTATGAAATGCTAGTTCTTTGATTTGAGGTACTATTAACACTGGCCTGTCAATCAGTGAAGAACTTACTTTGAAATAATACTTTTAGGTAGTATATAATGATTATAAATTATTAGGGATGAACCAAAAACTTTACCATACATGTAGGAAAACCACATATAATAGCAGCAACCTAATGCTTCTCAGATACTCAACATTTTTTCTTTAAGGTTTTAAGTTTGTAAGAGTTCATGCTGAAAATCTCAGTAGCGTATGGCCAACCTGAATTTCTTTGTTTTAGGTCGCACTTATTTTTCCTGGCCCTCACTCTATCTCAGTAAAAGATATTTCTCTTCATCTGCAAAAAAGGATTCAAAATAAAGGCAAAACTGATGACCTTGAGAGGCCGTCCTTTCAACGCAAGAAGACTGAAGAGCAGGGGAGCTGCGATGTGAGCGATGGCAAATGCAGAAACACAGCCCTGGAAAGAGTGGTCTTCATAGACAGCACCTGGAACCAGACAAACAAGATCGTCACCGACGAGCGGCTTCGGGGTAAGGAGCGCAGTTCCTCCTGTGCTTGAAAATGTCAGACGTGAAGACATTGAAAGAATTATGTGCAGTGTCTGTGTTTGCCACATTTGTTTTATTTCTCTCTGTATTCTATGTATATATGTGTTTCTATAATATTTGTATTTTTGGTTGAAGCATTTGAAGGGGCAGGCTTTGCAGTACTTCATCCTTAAAAACCTAAGTATGCATCTTTCAAAAATAAGAATATTCTCCATGATTAATACAATACTATTATCGCTCTTACGAAAAGTAACAAAATTCTGAAATATTATCTAATAGTTTGTATTCAAATTTCAGTAACTGACCCAAAAATGTCTTTTATAGTTCTTCCCCCTTCACTCAACATTTAAACTCCTCACATTTCATTTGATTTTTCTGTGTCTTTAGTCTCCTTTAAGACAGTTTCCTCTTTTTTCTGTGACTTAGATTTTGTAAGGAGGACAGGTCAGTAGTCTGAGTAGCTTATCATGACTAAGTGCAGTGTGAATATTCCTGGTTAGTGTATTTATAAGTAATGATAAATTCAGGGCTGTTTGTGCCATTCAAGTTTTTACTTGTTGTTTTGGTGTGATTAATAGTATGTCCTGTCATTGTCAGAAGTGAACCTGTTTAACTGATCATTATGTGGTTAAGCAATTTGTATAAGAAGTTGTATACTTACTGCATTGCAACCAGGCGTCTATGATACAAGCTGTTTCAGTATTTGTGATAATTAATTACTTGATTAAAGTGATGATTGTCACATCTCTGCACTATAAAGGCTTATTATTTTTAACAGTAATCTGTGGAATGATGCTTTCACAGATGTTTTCTACAGCTTTTTAGTATGCATTGATGGTGGTTTAGATCAATTACATTGGGAATTAAAAGGTAGAGAAATTTTATATTGTTTGTTCCACCTGTGTTAGCTCTCCATGTTTTTCTTTCTTTCTTTCTTCTTTCTTTTTCTTTCTTTCTCTCTTTCTCTCTCTTTCTCCTTCCTTCCTTCCTTCCTTCCTTCCTTCCTTCCTTCCTTCCTTCCTTCCTTCCGACAGAGTCTTGCCACATTGCCCAGGCTAGTCTTGCAGGCTTCTGAGTGGCACCATAGATACGACACCATCATGCCTAACTAGCTGGCATTCTTATGTAGGTTTCCTTTTTTTCCTCTGTTCTCTTTCTGTTTTACTCTAGCAGTGCAGGTGAGACTGTAGCTCTTTGTCATTGTGCCCAGCATACACATCTTTTTGAAATCACTTACTTTCTTTATAATGTAACGTACTTTAATCTACCATGGTTGGGTTCTTCTTGATGCCCAAATTGTCTCAAACGAATGCCACTGAGAATGCTTCAGCATCCTCCCGGCATGGTTTCATGAGTGTTTATGAATATCTCAAATTCACTGGAATTTTTCCCTGCCCAAGAACTGGAATTGACCATTTTTCTAAAAACCTGTGGTTCCTTTTAATAGGAAATGATAATAAAAATTAAGATCTGGTAAATTCATCTCTTCTTGGATTGTCACTGCATCAGTAGATGGAGCCAAGAAAAATAAATAGATGTAGGAATTCAGTGGATGCTCCCTGTTCAAAGTTAATATAGGAATTGTTTTTCATTTTAAATTTGTATCTTTCTCTGAGAGTGAGCTACTTAGTTCCGAGTAGCAGTGGTTTAATGTAGTTACACTCGTTCTTCAGCACATTTAGTGATTTGAAGAATGGGAGCCCAGACTGCCTCTGTTCCCTTGTGTCTTACAGTTCTTCAGGCTTTCTTCATAGTTTGTCTAAAAACTTCAGTTATTTTTTCGCCTAGCTGTTTGATAGCTTCGTTTGGTATGACTAGAAGGCAAGAGAGCTACCCAGTTGATATTAAGCAGTTGCCAAAAGCCCCGCCTAGCAGTCTCTCTTAGGCTATTGTTAGAAATGAACATCATCAAGAAGAGACAGTTCGTGCCTTTCTGGTGTCTGATTTGTGTTAATCAGTCCCAAGCTAAACTGTGTGGACAGCACTACGTTTAATGAGCTTAAGTCATAGAGTTTGTACCTCTGAGATGTCCTTAAGTGTTAGCAAGGATGCTTGGCAACCCAGTTGTGTGTGTGTGTGTGTGTGTGTGCGCGCGCGTGTGTGTGTGTGTGTGAGAGAGAGAGAGAGAGAGAGTGCCAGGGGGAGGAGAGGTGGGAGAGGGTGGGCCGCAGAGGACAGACCTTTAAGGTTTTGTTGTTGTCGATGTTTTAATAGAGATGAATCCTTGAAGTCTTGTTCTTTGAAAGAGGGAAAGAGAGCCCTGCCTGACACATTCTCTTGAACGTTTATAGCAGTTACTGCCCAGTTTGGAGATTTTTCTGGGCCACTTTTCTTCATTATTACCTTATATGGTAATTACAAAGATCAGATGAAAGAACATAAGTGAAAAATCCTTGAAAAAACTAAAAAAGGTATTACTTTGGCACTATTGGAAATCTGTTTGCCTGCAGTCAGATTTACAGATTTCTGTTCCTCCTTCCCACTTCACATAGGAAACATACATTTCAGTTCTCCACTAGGTCACAGTTTTACAAGCGGTTTCTGAATCCCTTCAGGATCCTGTGGTAGTTCTGAAAAGAGCTTCTCCGCCTGTCCCTGCCTCTCTGGCTCCTCACTGCACTCAGGAAAGAATAGGGGCTTTGTGCATGTGTGTAACTGTTATGTACACAAGTTATCAATTTCTGGATAAACTAAGTTACATGGGAAACAGTCCACGCTTATTACAAATCATTGACTTTAGATTTTAAAACATTTTATCATTTGAGAGGGTTAAGCTGAAAAACTAACTCAACCTCATTATAAACCTTCAAATGTAATGCATTACCAGTTGTGCATCTGTGGTTCTGTTGTCAGTGCCGAAGTTAAGAATCTCTTTAACAATGTAAAACTGTACCATTTTGATAAACTGTACAGAGAAAATAGCTTGACGTTTGACCAGTGCCAAAATGCAACACTGGAAGGTGGAGTGCTGGGTTCAGTGGTGGAAGGTCTGCCTCAAACTGCAAGCACAGAGTGAAGATTACTGCAGGAAGCTTTGGGAAAATGCTGAGAACAGATGGCTTCCTTCTGTGGGAGGGGTTCCAAGTGACTAAAAATGACACTATTCTGTAAATTTTGTTATAAAACGATCAAATTCTTTTCCCTTAATTTGGCTGTTGATACACCCTTTCAGGTGGTGCTTTTGTTCATATTGTATTTCTTTTTATTTAATTTTAAAAATAAAAGACTAAAAACATATTAACAAACAGACATCCATTTACAAAATAGTACCAGAACAATACAAGCAATACTGAATTACAGACAAGGTGATGGGACATTAACCATGGTTGTTGTATTACATATTGATATCTTTAGAGTAGTTACTCAGGAAAACAAATATAGACGTGCATGATTGATCAAATAATGAGTCATTAAGTGTTCCTTTCAGTAAAGCAATAGAAGTCAGCAGTACAACTATGTTAGCCACCCTGCATATACATACATACATAATTCTCCCCTTCTTTCTTTTCTCTTTTCCCTCATCCCAGTTGCTCTTTACTTTTGAGCAGTTTCCTTTCGTTTCAAAATGTCTGTCATGCCTCCTAATTTTTATTCACTCTTTTAGGTTGTTATATTAGTGAGACACTGCATTGCTTACACATGCAGGTCTGATTTATTTCACTTAGGAGTATGGTCTCTAGTTATGACCATTTACCTGTAAAATCCTTGAGTTTATCTTTCTTTATAGCTGAGTAATATTCCATTATATAGAAATGCCACAATTTTTTTACCCATTCCTCAGTAGGTGGATATCTGGGTTGCTTCCACAATTTAGCTGCTACAAATTCCACTGCTATAAACATGGGTGCACATATATTGCTGTGATACGATGTTTTCAGATCGTATTGTTTAAGTACTCACTCATACTATGAGCGCTATGCCTTGTACACGTGTTTATTAACTTATAAATCCTGCTAAACCTCCATAAGTTGAAAGACCATCTAATACACCCAAGTCATGGAACAGCCTCGCTTAGCAACACAGCACACTGCAGACGGCAGGCGTGGACCACAGGGCTGACTGTGCGCTGCATCCCGCGCCCCTGCCCATCATGTGCAGCGTGCCGTGCTGCCTGTCGCTAGCCAGGAGGAGAGGAGGCACTGCAAGACGGTTTCTACCAAGCGCGCATCACCCGTGTGCCATTGTACATGGAAACATCCCAGTCAGGATGTCTGGACTGTCCCCGTCAGTCCTCCTAATAACTGTATGTGGCTGGGCGTAGAATTGCCTTATTTTTCAGTTAGGGAAATCCAGGCAGCAGTTTTGGAGAAAAACCACCTGTAAGTCTGTGCTTTAAAAGCTAGGTTCACTGAGGGGGAAACAACTACCATAAAATGCAGCTGAATCAGCATCTGAAGGGTGACATCAATACTTTAAGAAATTAACATGTATTTTTCACAAGTCTGATGAAAAAATAGTAAGATTTTCAGTTATCAAAGGGAAGGAGTTCTGCTAAAGAATAAATATGTTTGGAATGTTTTTATTTAAAAAAAAATCTGATTCTCAAAGGCTGCTATTAGGCCTCAATTGACCAGCTGTTTCCAAATTCCCAATCCTTGAAATTTTGGCTTAGTTTAATTTTTTTTCCATTCTTCTAGCACAAATATCTACTTGCATGGCTAAGTTTATGGTGTCTTGTGCCATAAAGTGATTTATTTAATACTTTGGTTCTTTACTTTTGAAAATTAGACTATATTTCTTAATGTATTTTGTTAAACAATGAGATTTTATTATTCAATAAATGTAGTCTATAAATTCTGTATGCAAAAAAAGCTAGTGGTGACTAGCTACACTAGCAAGAGAATTTTTACATGTATATGTTGAACTATTAAAAATAATAATTTTACATAATCCAGTGTCTGTGTATTTCAGTAGTTTTTGAAGGTTCTTATATATTTCCGAGCAAATTAAACAAATTTGTAAAATATGCAGCTGAATGCAACTCTCTTAACAGATGGCCACTGGGATCAACCAGAGGACAAAGTCAGCTTTATTCTTCTTGAATGTCTTCATGGTAACTTTTGAGGAAAAAATTTTTGTGTAGAATTTATCAGTCTTGATATTCAGCCCTTTTTATGTACTGTTTAAATCTTTATCCATCTCAAGACATCATGTTTCTCAAAATTGTTTTAAGATTTTTTCTTGTTTTACATTTCTTCGGAAATAATGTCAGTTGTATTTCTGGTTTTCCACTTTGTATGCATCTATTTTTATTTTTGTTACTTTATTAACTAAGACCTCCAATGTGATATTGAGTGGAAATTCTGTAGAAATCATCCTTCTTGTGTTTTAATCTGATATGTTTTTTAAATGGCAATTTTACTTATATTTGCCTGAAAATTGTTCTGGTTGGATTTATTTTTAACATTTTAATTTTTTTTTCCATTTGTCGTGTTTTTCTTTATACTATTTTTTCTTTTCCCATTTTTTCTATGAGTGAATAGAGGTTCTCTTACTTTTTATATTCTGGTTAGATCGTTTTAGAGCATAGTGCATATGTTACTTCAAAAATGTCAAAACCGTGCAGTGTTTTAAGCTGTCCTTTTGGACACCATGAGAACTTAGTGCACCTAAGCTTTGTTCAACTCATGGTCCACAGTGTTATCGTTACTGTTCATTATTTTTGTTCTCTGTCAGCCCAGAAGTTAGATATTATTTTTTAATTTTCAATTTTTTTATTTCATGAAAAACTAAAAGTTTCATAACGAAATAAGAGATTCACAATAGTGGGTACACTGTGTTAGCTGTTACTGTTTTTGTTTTCTGCGGGTAATATTGGGATCTTCGTTGCCGCTCACCCTTTCCCTCTCCCGGCATTCCTGTATCTCGCCTGGTCTTGCTGAGTTACGGCTTGTAGGAACCTCGCCCTTTGGGTTTCCTGTTGGCACATACCCCGCTTTTGTTTGTCTGTTAAGAGTTTTACTCTTTTCTTTAATAAATTATGTCTGCTACATATACAGTTTTAGATTGCAATTTACTGCTTTGATACTTTGAAGATATTCCAGGATCTTCCGCATTTACTGCTGCTAATAAAAAGTTTCCTATGGTTTTACTTATTCCTCTGTATGTGATCCGTCCCTTTTCTGTGGCTACTTTTGACGCCTTTTCTTTATCCTTGATGTTTTGCAGTTACTGTGGGTCTAGACTCTTATGTCTTCGTATTCATTCTTTTTTTTTTTTTTTTATTTTAGAAA
>PVLD010018770.1:0-38117 GCA_004027595.1 Dinomys branickii
GCCGATCTCTGTCGGGAGTCGCCGGGGGGGGCTGCGCCGGCTCGGGAGGCGGGAGGGATCGAGCCGTTCGAGCTCTCAGGGCACTAGGACCCAGCAAATCTTTCTCTCCGCTTCCTGCGGCACTTGGGGCCCTCTGCGCGGCTCGCCCGACACGCGCGAAACGTGGGATTGCTGGGCGTCTCCCCCGCCAGCATGCCGATCTCTGTCGGGAGTCGCCGGGGGGCTGCAGCGGCTCGGGAGGCGGGAGGGACCGAGGCGGCCGCGCTCCCACTGCGCTTTGACCGAGCCAAGCTTCTTCCCCGCGGGGATCGTCCCTGGCTCCCAGCGTCTGGGGCTTTCCCACGTCTCGCCCCGGCAGCCTGGTCCGCCCTACCACATCTCCCCCGGCATCCCAGAGAAATACGCCCAGTCTAAACTTCCCAGCCGAGGTCCCGGCATTCGCGCTCGCCAAGTCTGTCTCGAGCTGGCGGCGCCCATCAAGGAGGTTCGCTCCCTTGCTGCTCACCTGGTCGCCATCTTCCCCGGATCTCTATGGGCATATTTTTAAATGGAACAAAAATCTAGTGAATTTTTTTGTTTCTTTTACCATGTTTTCCCTAATCAGTTGAGCTACTTTCTTCTGGGACTCTGCTAACTTCTCTTTGGTAAAAGACATATAGTCAACAGCCATCTCCTCTTTCTGGACTGCAGCGTCTTCTCTCTCTCTAGACCCACAAGTGGGACACAGTTCACCTCTTTGCTGGTCTTCTGGAGTCCTGGTTTGCTGTGACCTGTGGACACAAGAGGTGCACAGAGTCTGTATGTTTAAAAAAGATAAAGTTGCTGGGGATATAGCTCAGTGGAATAAGCGCTTGCCTAACAAGTGCAGGGTCCTGAGTTTGATCCCCAGTACCACCAAAAAATAAAAAAATAAAAATATAAATAAAATAAAAAAGATAAAGTTGAAAGCTATAGCTCTCTGTTATGGTTTGTGTCTAGATAATCCCCCAAAGCCTCACTCAGTCATAGATATTTCTGAGGTGGCTAAAAATCTGAGTTTGTGATTGATTTGTAGTGCAATGCCAGAGTTAAGAGTGCTGGAATTACAAGTGGGTGATTGCTGGATTAGTGCACAGGATACAGTATAAGGGGCACAAAGGGGCTTGTCTCACTCTTGTTGCTTTTTGTGTCTTCCACCACCATGAACTGTCACCCTCTGCCATGTGCCACCCTGCCTTGGGGCCAGCTCATTGTGGACTGAAACCTCTACAAACCATGAGCTAAATAAACCTTTCCCCCTTTACCTGAGTGTCAGGTATTTTTGTCTCAGCAATGAGAAATGTACCTAAGATACTGTCTCAGCTGTGGATGGAAGATATTTTCTAAGTTAAACTTTAAAGAATAAATAGGTAGTAAACTCATGTTACTCTCGAAGCCCAGCATCAAAGGCAGCAATGTGGTGATTCAAGCTCCACAGATCTGGTAAACATGTCACCTGCAGTAGAGTCCCAGCTCTGCTGCTTACTAAGCAAAAACTGCTAAGCAGCTTATTCCTCTGTAAAATGAAGTATGTATAAATACCTACCCGATGAAGTTAGAGGATTAAATTATATAATAAATCACTTAGCACAGTAATTGGCATTTAGGAAGTACTCTGTGTCAGTTATTACCACCATCATTAGCTTCATGGCTTGGTTTCTTCATCTACAAAATAGGAGTACTAATTGGAAGATCTCCAAGATCCGGAAAGACAATAGATATCATTTCACTTTTTAATACGTGGTTCGTATTTGTGGCTTGCGTTATATATTTCTACTGGATGAGAAAGACAGAGTAATGGTTCCCAACTAAGTGTGATTTTACTCCCTGGTGCCGTCTGGCAATGTCTGCAGCTATTTCTGGTTGTCACAACTGGGACAGTGATACTAGCGTCTAGGGAGTAGAAGCCAGGGATGCTGCTAAATATCCTACAAGGCACAGCATGGGCCTCCACAACAGCTATTTAACTCCAAATTGTCAACAGCACAAAAGTAGAGAAACCCTGGTATAGAGGAATGGTTAAAAGAAAACAGACTCTTAAGTCAGATAGATCAGTTTCAGTACCACTTGTTAGCTGTATGACTCTGGGGAAACTTCCTAATCTCTCCTTGATTTATATTCCTCGTTTATAAAATGTGTCAGTATTCCTCGTTTATAAAATCTTCACAGGATTGCTAGCAGACAGGCACATAATACATGCTCAAATAAGTATCAGGCATTACCATGTGCAAATTTTTATTTACTCATTTTCTCTTTATTTTACAAAACAACTGACTCAGTTTTGTTATTTTTTCTCTGACATTATTAGTCTTATTTGTTATAAATAATCTATTATAAGGATGTGTCACCACACCTAGTTTCTTATCTTTCTTTTTATAAACTTAATTTTTTCTCAGGTTAGAGAAAAAACAATTATCTTCCATCGTAGTGTATAAGTTATAGATTTACGTGAATATAATACCACAACTACTGTTAAATCATACTGTAGACGTGAGACATGCTTTTGTAACGTGCATGCTAAGTTCCTTCGCAGGTTTGTCCTAAGTGAGAAGACTGAATGTTTTGGGAGCTCTAAGTATGACGTCAAGGGTCTCTGGTACTTACAGGCTGAAGCAGAAGTCCCAGTCGGTGTCATTGCTAACTGTTGGGATGAGGATGGGATTGGCTTGCATCTTTTTCCTACCAAGAATCACATGTGAGGTCAGCTTTGCAAGACAAGGCTTAGGTCGCAGTTTGATCTATGGTCCCTGTGTTGGATGCTACTAACACCAGATTGAAACCAGCAAATACAATCCACAAACAGACTGTGTAAATTCACATATGAAGGCCCCCATAGAGCAGAAATGAAAAGCATTTGACAAAGGAATTAAACCCCTGCTCTCATTTCAACTCCACTTCACTCCCTAGATGTCTAGACTGGCTTTTAACCTTCAAAAAGCTGCGCCTTTACATCTGGATCAGCCAAGCTATGCTCACCTACTCATAACTGTTTGGCAGACCTGAGGGGAAGAAGAAGTCAAACAGAGCAACGAAGACTCGGTACTAAATGAAGAACAGCCAGGATTCTGGTTAATTCTCCACCTTCTCGGGTCCTTTCACTATCCAGTAGGAAGTTCTAGTTAAGAGCGAAGACCCATGCCCTGTTCTGGTTGCTGCGAGGCTTAGACACATGATGGGAAGTGTTTGCGAAATTCATTTCTCAAGGCCATCTCTGAGGCGTCAATCGAACCCAAATCGAACGCACAGCGACCTTATTATGAACATTAACACCCACCAAGGCGCTCCTCATTTCTTCACTCTACCAAATGTCACTCATTCCCATACGATCCCTGAGTAGCTTTGACCCTGAACACCACTATCAGAAAATCAGAAGGAACAGTTCACTATTTTTTCTTTCGACTCCCTACTTTCTAAACTGTGGCCAGGGCAATAGGGTCTGTTTGCGCTCTCACACTCCTGAACCCTGTCCTTCTGCGGGTCCATAAGGCTCTGAGTTAGGCCACCCCATTCTGGCCCTTCTCTCAAGGATGAAGCGCTTCCTCCCTTTGGATGGCTGTTCCTCGGAAACCTCATACACCCAGCCCGCGCGCCAGTTTGGGGTTCCCGAGGCTGCGACGGCGGTAGAGGCGGCCGCGCACCTGAAGGAGGTGGAGCAGCCCCCCCCCCCCGGAAGTGGGCTTCGGTCTCCTTCTGCCCGCTGAGTCCCGGCCTCCGCCCACCTAGTCCCAGGCGCCACCAGGCGGAGAGGTAAGCGATCGCTTTGGGCACGTGTCGCCACGAACACAATGGAATTGCCATGGGAACCGCACGCGGAGGGGAGGAGCGCTGGCGGCCGTAGCCGTGGCGACGCGGCGCACTTCCGGTCCCGGGACAGGGGGAGACCCGGGCGGTCCACACCCTACCGGCTGCTGAGCTCACTGTCCGCGCGCGATCTCCGCCAGCTCAGACCCGTCCCCGGCCCGCCTCTGTCCCGAATTGTCCAGGGGTGTTTGTCGGGTAGGGACGCTCCTTGCGTACATGAAGATGCAGAAAGAGGATAAAACCCATGGGAAGACGGGAAAGAGGGCCGAGCTCCAGGGCCCTTTGTGTTTAAAGCTGTGTCACCTGTGGGCGGGATTCGGCGACAACCGCAGGCCCGCCAGCCCCGCACCCCGTTGGCGCACCTCAGCCGCCTCTGGCGTCCTTTCTGAACGAACGCCAAAGGAACAGGCTCTGGTATAGTAACTATTGACAGTGCCGGCGCCCTCCGGGTTGCTTGCCCTGGTAAGATTGGAGCGAAGCTTGTTTAGGAAAGCAGGGTCCAGGACGTGAATAAAGTACCGCAAAGCCCTAAATTATGCAGCCATATATTCTTATATCACACCCCTTCGAGGCCTGAAACACAGTAGTAATGCACAGAGGTTCAGGGGCAATTGTGACCGATACCCAAACGAACAGCACCGGTAGCTCTGGCAGCCTCTAGGGTGTTACCATGAACCCTACAGTTGATTGGGCCCTTGATAAGTCAAGTTAGAACGGATATGTCTCACTTTCAAAAATAAGAGCAGGCTGAGTAGAAAGAGAAGGAAAATATTTACAGAGATCTTGAAAGGTGGAATTTACATTCAGTGTTTATTCTTTCCAGCTCTAGGGTAGAAGTTTATTTGCCATTAATCCAAGGCTGCCAAAAAAGCTTTTCTAGTTTAGAATTATTTAAATGGACTTAAATGTCTCTTAACTAAAACCAGGATGGTCTATTAACTCTGTTTAAATCTGTACCTTCAAGCTCCTCAGCCAAAATTTTGTAAATATTCCACCCTGCTAATTCTTTGCAAGAGACTCTTTAGTATGGAACAATGATAAGACCGATGAACTCATTTCCAAGATGATGTTTCTGGTTTTAACTCCAGGTGGCTTGGGACAAGTCACGTGGATCTCAGGTTTGAGTATACAGTGAGTGTACTTGTACCACTTACTTTCGTTAAGTCCCTTCCAATTCCAGGATTCTGCAAGTTTTGTTACTATAAACAGAGTCTAACATTTGTGGAAATAAAAAAGGGAAAACTTCTTTCCTGTTTTCTAACATATTTCTTTTACCCTTTAAGTGGGGAATCATGAAACTGAAAAAGTTTTAGTGTTCATTCTAGGAAAGAGCTATAATGTGTGTGTGCGTGCGTGCAGAGGTTTCAGTCCATAGTTGGCTGGTTCCTAGGCAGGGTGGCATACCACAGGGGCATCATAGAAGAGAAACAATCCATGGTGGGCAGAAGGTAGCAAAGCAAGCAAGAGCCATTCTAAGTATATTAAAAGGAGTCTTTCCTAAACACTTGCTTTTGCTGATCACTATGAAGAGAAGTGTGGTACCAGAAGAAACACTGAATTCTCATTCCTATGGCCAGTATTCTGATGCTGCCTCCTTTTAATTAGCTCTGACCAGAAGGATGCTGCTCTTATTTGTAAAATTACAAATCAAAGGAAACTTAGGGATTGTTAGAGTTCCAAACCTGCGTGATACCCCTTGCCATCTTACTCTGTCCTACAGATGTTAGGCACAGTTGCAGTATAAGCATTTTAGATTTGTTCACTAGCTTTGGAATGGAATCCCTGCAGCCTGGCTGGCAGTGCTTTTACACATGTACACTTACACTCCCTTAGTATCAAGAAGAGGCAAGTATTGCTATTGCAAAAATCACTCAAAGGAAGCATGTGTAGGGGGTACTTCCAGACTCCTTCAGCACCATATCCAAATATGTTTATCTCCAAAATATTTCAACCCCAGGAACTGTGAAATATAAGGAGGAAGAAATCCAAATATATGTTCTCTTGCAACACATTTTTGACCTCTCCAGACAGGGTTAGATGTTTTACTTCCGAACTCCCACCGCATTAGTGCTTATGTGCCAGATACTGTTTAAGTATTTAAAAACGCTGAGATGAACAAAGATTTTACTCTACGACTTTTTTACTCTCCCTGATTTTACTCTAGGTGCTTCTAGGTGATAAAAAAAAAAAAAGAATGCTAATAAGCATTATGGTATCTCTGCTAGTTAGAAAAAGGTGTACGGCTTAGGTAGTAGACAGCAATGTTGTGTGAATTTGAGAAAAAGCCTCCTCCAGCAAGACTCAGACCCCTGTTAAGGAGTACAGCTCTTGGCACAGAGGGCAGCCTGGGTTTCAGGACTTTACTTCCTCAGTTGAGTGACCCAGCTTGTATGTTACAGTGGAGTTAAGCAGAACCTTTCTAACCAGGTAACAATGAACAGAGATCTCAAATAAATAGGGAAACAAATTATGCAAATATCTAGAAGAACATTCTAGAATATTAACAGCAAATACAATGGCTAAGGCAGGGCACATTTAATGGAGTCAAGAAACAGCAAGAGGGCAGTAAACACGGGAAGGTCATAGGAGACCAGGTAAAGTACAGGGCATCAGGCCATGCAGATCCTCGCAGAGAATAAATCTACCCATCCAGGGAATACGTAACACCTGAGGTAACAGGACATTTGAGCAACTTGTAAGCAGGCACTATTCTCGCCACTGAGCCTACAGCATTCAACACAAGGTAAATGATACATATTCAATAACATTTGCTTTATTTTTTAACTTACTGTAGTACATATTTGTCATACATAAAGATCACATTCATCATAGTGGATTTGTACCTGTACATGTCAATTTTTTCCACCCCTATTCCTTTACCCTCCCTTCAACCCTTCTTCCCTACCCATTTACACAAGCTTTTTATTTTCCTTTTTTTTTTTTTTTATTTTTCTTTTCCCTCCCCTTCCCCTCTCTTGTTCCCCTTCACAATAACATCTTTTCAACTGAATCATCTTCGGGATTAGTAGTTTCTGGCCTCTCAATGTTTGTGATGTTTCTGATTGTTGCTGTAGTAAGTTGCCACAAAGTTGTTGACTTGAAAAATTGTATGATAATATAATTCTGTAAGCCAGAAGTCTAAAATGGTGTCATTTGGCCAAACACAAGATGTCAGAGACTGGTTCTTTCTGGAAGCCCTGGGGAAATCGTTCAGTTACCTTGCCAGTGTCTCAAGCCCACCTCCATTCCTTGACTTATGACTTCTTTCTCCACCTTCTAACCCACCAGCGCAACATCTGCAAATCTCTTTAACTCTTTCTCCCTTCTACAACTACGTTAAAGGACCCTTCTTTCTCACATTAGGCACATCTGGATAATCCAAGATAATCTTAAAATCCCACAACTTTAATTCTCCCTTGTCATGTAATTTAACATATTCTAGCTCCAAAGGATTACAAAAATAGACACCTTGAGGGCAGGGGAACTTCATTCTGTCTACCAGTGTTTTTAACTTGAATTAAATGCATAGCTTTAAATGCTTTTGGAGGGAGCACTGTGGAAGCCTTACTACATCTCTTCTGCTAGAGGTTTCCATTACTTAGCAGTATCCTCCTGTTCTCTCTTCAGTACATTCACCATTTTATCGTCTGCTGTATCTAGTCAGTTATTGGATATGCCATTAAATGTTTAGGAACATCCCTTCCCTCCTACTCACCGTCTTCTGGGGCTGATTCTTCGGAAGCTTTTCCATGTGCCAGAATCCACACTGGTCCCTCAGCCAGCTTCTACTGCCCATAAGAAGCACAGAGTTGAGTTCTTTTGACTAGTTTTCCAGAACACTGCACACTCACATGCCACTAGACAGTTCTCCACCCTGAGCTAGTCAGATACTGCTACTTTCAAATGTCCTGCTACTTTGATCTGCATTTTCCAGCTCCATCTTTACAGTTTGCTTCTTAATTTGGCTCAAAAAGCATCACCCTCATCTTTGCTGGAGCATGTTTGTGCTTTTGTCAGCACCCAATATTTCAGTTCTGTCACATTTCAGAAGGCCGAGCTTCAACCTGTTCTGAGTGCCCCCCCCACAATATCATGTGTTTATCTGTGGGTAGTTGGGCTTAATTATTAAAGGCTTTGGAACCTGTCTTAACAAAATTTATATAAGGACTAGAACAGTTTAATGTCTATTAATCAGTATGAAAGTCCATTCTTTCTTACTCAGTGTGAGGATGTGTACATTATTCTACTCTTTAAATCTGTATTATCATAGAAGCTTATGTAAAAATGGACAGTGTGAAAGTCACTACATATGTGCAGACATTTATACATAGGCGAGCCATTGCATCATTTTCATGGTTGTAAAATACTATAATCAAATTATATGCCCATCATTGAGGGTATAAAATACAGCACTATGAAATATACCCAGCAGTTAAAAAGAATGTATGCTATCAGAACACCTGAGATGTTTAAAGGGGAAGACATGTCTCTGTAGACTGTCTCAGAATCACACAAGAAAGTTGCTTCTGGGAAGGTTAAGTAAGGGTGAAAAGTAGGAGCGAGACTTACTTTTGATATGTTGCATTTGTCCTACAGTTATAGCCTGAAATCTGATCCCTAAGGCAATGCAAAATGTTTCTCTTTGGCTTATGAGGCCTTTCTATCTAAAAAGATGGGTTTAGGTTTATTTAGGTTTTTTGCCCAATAGAGTGTCCTCATGAAATTATCTGAGTTATTAGGTTTGCCCCAGTTGAAATCAATTCTCCTTCTAAGATGTATATAATTAATAATTAAAAGAAATGACCTTACATACCATTTGGATTCTTTTTATTGATTTGCACTTTGGTGGAGGAAGAGGAAAGCATTAAAGGCTCAATTAAGCAGACATTGAACATCACATGCATGTTTTGTCTGAAGTCAAGTTTCAGTGTTATAGTAGAAAGCAGCAATAATGCTAAAGTAGAATGATTTGTGACTGAAGGGAACACTTGTTGGCATGTTTTCTGATAGTGCTCACTACTTAAACAATTACACTTATTTCACCCACATTTGGTATTTTATTTATGATTTTAACCTGCAAGAATTTATCCTGTAAGACTTTTCAGGAATGAATTATCCTCATTAATGGGATAGCAGAACATATTTGCAATATTTTAAACCATGTTTTACTTTGAAAAAAAGAAAGAAAAAAATAGGGGGAAAAATAGAGCGAAGGTTTCCAAACAGATAAAAAGAGTACAGATCAAAGAAAAGGCAATTTTCAATTAAAGGACATGGCTGTAACTGCCCAAAGGGTCTGACACTTGGGGAAAAACTCAAGGTGAATCCAAGAAATGGGAGACAGCATGTGAGACTTTGTGTGATACACTGTAGACAACTCCCACAATGTGAGCATCATGCAGGACACAGAAAGCATCACGCTGAAATGCTATTGAACTAATCTTCAGAAACCACAGTTATGCTTCTGCAATAGCAAAAATCAACAACAGAGATGCAAAATGAAACGTTTATTTTCTGCAATAATTTCTGTAAATTACAAAGACAAAATGCTAAACTACAGCATATACCTTTCCAATATTTAACCAGAATACTTGTAATAAATATGCATCCTGAAACAAGGTAAAAGGCTACACTTTGTCAGGCATCCTACAAAATGTCTCAAGTTTTATACTCTGCAGCATTTCTGTGTGGGGGGCACAAAGATGGTTGTTTGGGATTTTCTTAAGTGCTATGACAGAAAGTCCTTTCACATTTCTTTGGAGCATTTTTGACATTGCTTAGCTATCATTAAACAACTTAAGAAAAGAAACAACATCAAGCTTTAAAGCCATTTTTGTTTTGCTATCATTGGTCCTCATCCAATACAGATTAATTTATCATCCTGTTCAGCCCTCTTAGCCCAGGCATCCCTGCAGTACGTGGGCCCTGTCAGAGCAGGCCTCCACTTTTAGTTTTATACTACAAGTACTATAATCTATTTATCTCCCTCAATATCAATACCATGAAAGAAGCTGCAAGCAAGTTAGAAACATTTTTAATCTGGAAGTAAAGGGAACAAGAACATTCTCCCACATTTTGCTATGCACCATGTTACTATATCAAGATTTTTAGCTTCAAAGTTAAAAAACTGTTTGGTTTTTAAATTATCCTTCCAGAGATAATTTGTGGGTGCTTTTGGAGTTGGGACATTGGAAAATATTGAACAGGTAACAAGAGGGTTTACTGTATTCAGAAATGCACTATAGTTCTGAACACTATGGCAGAAAGTCCTAGAGGTGTAAGTGGCAGCTTATATTATGATTTGAATACATAACTACCTTTTCTATAGCTGAAAACTTTGAGGAGAAAGTTTTGTTTTTAAAAAGTCTTAAGCATGGCTACCTAAAAATATTTTGTTAATATAATCTAATGCAATTTCACTTATTTAGGGATTTAGATATGAAAATGTCTTTGAGAGCCAATAAAAATACTATAGAGAAAAAACACTTAAAAAATTGAGGTTAAGAACTCTGAGGCATTTCTTTTGGCTGTAAACATACAGTTTACTGTCCCTCGTTGAAACACAAATATTTGGATTTCCTGAGCTTCACAGATAATAGCAGGAGCCAAGTTTGCATAGAAAATCTGTAATATGGTAATGATTTACTTTAAAAAAGACTTTTACGGACATTTCGCTTTTGTTTTTAAACTTCGTATTTTAGTTAATAGTGCTCATCAAACTGAGAGTGGTAAGCAGGGTGATGAGCTACATAAGGCAGCTGGAGAGAAACTACGAATTAGAGCCTTTAAATTTATAGGCTGTCATGATGAAGGGTCTTAAGCATGCACTTTGTAACTAGTGCCTTACTAATCTGGTTAGAAATTAAATCATGTTTCTGGATTTGAAGCCAAAGACAAAACAAGCTCTCTTATGCTGAATGGCACAGGTGAGGGAGAACTGAGGCAGCATTCACCGCACGTAGGCCTCTGTGGATCACGTGGTGGTGATACAGCCGGTCGCTGTCCAGGTACCAAGCAGGGTGGCCACCTACCAATACCAGGAGCAGGCTCCGAGGTGTGGCTAATCCCAGCTGTGGAATCTGAGAGGACGACTGGGACTGTCACCTCTGCTTGTCTGAAGTCTCTAAGCAGTTCTGTGAAGGACAGCGTTCTCCTGAGGCCAGTTCCCAGAAGCTTTGGAAAAGGAAGAAGCTATGCTGGTCACAGTGCATACCACAAATGAGAATAATGGCAGTGACCGCCACCAACTCCAGATCTAATGCAAGATGAACAAGGGGCAGTGTCTTGCCAAGGAATCCACTTTACTTTTTCTGGGACTGGGTTTTACACATGGTGAGGATTTGTTTCAGTACTTTCTGAACATCTTCATCCATCTGGCCCTAGGGAATTCAACACAGAAGACATTTATTAGAACATTAATTAGGTCATGTCATTTTTCTCCCTGGGGAATGAGATGACTGGCTTTAAGAGAAATGTCACATCGAGTTTCACATTTCCATGAGGAACTGAGTCTAAGAGGGCTCTGCTTTTATCCATCTGGAGGATGAGGAAGCTGATCTACCGAAGACCTCAGCAAAGGAAATCTGGAGTCTTAGTTGCAAATATGAGCCCTGCTAGCCAGAGCATCAACAATCACGTGAATGACATAGAGCTGCGGGCCTGAAGAATATAGAGGTGCGTGGGAAATAAAGCTAGGGGATTCTTCACAGAGGAAGAAACCGTATCTTCATTTCTCTATAAATGATGAAGCCACTCCTAGTAAACAGAGCAGGAAGGTTTTGACACAAAGTCTAAAGCAAAGCAAAAGACATTTTTAGGTTTCCCAATGAAAAGGATTCTTCCAGTATAATGGTGAGAGTTTGGGTAATACTTGCTGCTATATTTCTTTAGAATGTCCAGATATTTCACTGGGTGTTCGAGCCATACCTGTACAGCATACAGAAGATGCATTCTGTAAACGGATATGACTTCCTGGTGTTGTTTCTTGCATTCCTAGAAAGAGATAATCTGACATTACTAGTGATATTATGTGATCTTTAAGGAATAAACACACACAAAAAACTGTAAGAATATTGAGATCAGAAGCTGCACAACTGATTCCCTCTACTATATGCTGGCACAGGAAGCTTCTACAATCACTGAGTTCATGGGTTTGTGTATTTCTGAATACCTGTCACTATTCTTAGGAAATATTCTACCTATTTCATATTGTCAATTCCAAAAGAAAATTTTTACAAAAATTATAACCCAAAGTTTCTTTCAAAGATAGAAATACACAAATTATGCAAAATAGTGACACATTTACTCAAAGTAAATATTGCCAACAAATAAAATCAAATGCAAAATATGATTTTTGCAGAACTGTTGAATTATGAGCTATTTTTATTTATAGGGTTTTTTTGAGTTTTCTGTATTTCCCCAGTTTCCTACAATGACCAAATATTTATTACTCTGTTCTTTTCAAAGGCATTATTGATCTCCTACTGTACAACTAGTGTTGCATAGGGGAGCTCAATTTTTCAGCTCTTAGTACACTAAGACAAAAAGGTGCTGGCCCCAAATCTCAAATGGTTCTTCTGTATAGCTATTGATGCTTTTACTTCTTATTGAGTCATTGGTCTTATTACTCTATCAGCTGTTTCCAGAATACTAACTCAGCTCTGAACTCTTGTCATTCTAAGAGTCTTGTCCTATTTCATGAAAATCAAGACAATCACAAATGGATTACTTCAGAAATCTGTAAATAACTACCAATACCCACTCTGACATCCTATCAGTATCAGAAGATGAGACAGTCTTCCTATTAAAGGACAGCTTTGAAATCTCAGTTCTTTGAAGTTCGTAAGAAGGCACGTGTGGGTATACACTTCTCTTTCAGTTGTTTCCTTCCCACCTTTCTACTGTCCCCACACAAGTATTTATGACTATCTCTTTTTCCTTTTTTTTGGCCCAGGGAATCAAACCCAGGACCTTGCCAGGCAGGTGCTTGTGCCACTGAGCTAAATCCCTGGCTTTATGACAATCTCTTGATTACTGTGTTCTTTTACACTCTTATTTCTGTCATCATTTGGTTGTTTTAATATCTGAGTGACTGGTCCACCTAACACCCAAATCTCTAAGTTCCTCAACTTCAGCTTCAATTATTTGCTCCACTTCCTTTAAATACTCTCCTGGTTATAATCCTGACCGTGTCATTACCACCTCTGAAATCACAAATGAAAGCATCACAGCTTTTAATCACAATCTCCTGCCTTTCCAGCCAACCTATTGTAGGCCACTTTGGCGGTTATTTTTCAGCCCAACAGATAGCTAACTATTGATTCACTTCTCTAGTAATCAGCCTACTGCAGTCCAGATTCTATCCCGCCACTCCACTGGAACTGTTGTTGCTAAGGTTACAAATGGCTACCTAAGTGACATACCTCAGTCCTTACTGAATAAGGGTGAGTAACTCATGTCCTCAAGATTCAGGGCAAGCATCCCTTCCTGTAGGATGCTTCTTGGCATGCACCCAGGTTGGGTATACATATTTTCTCTGTATCCAGCAACATGCTGGGGATTCTTTTATCAAAGGATGCTCACCATATAAACTTATATTGAGTATCAATTCTGAGAGCAAGACTGTTTTCTTCATTTTCACATCAGTGACTATTCATTTTATATCAGTGGCTTCATGTGAAACACGAATGTAGCAGCTCAATAAATACATGTTGAATGATTGCATTACTACTGTAAACCATTAGCACTTGATCTATAAATCTAAACCATTTTAAAAGAATGATCTCAAGGATCTCATGAAGATCATCTCCAAAATTTTCTACCACTGCTAAAGCTAGTAATACCAATGAGCTAGTATTGTACTTTGTGGCCAGCCAGGCTAAGGAATACAGAAAACTGAATTCACTAGTTTTAGGTCTAAAGTAAAGAAACCATGAAATCCACATTCTGTTTGTTAGTGTAAGCTAGAGATAGTCAAGGACAGACTAACCCTGAATTCATGCAGAAATTGTAGCAGGTGCTTCCAATAAAACCTTACTAGATATTGTGGTAGGCTGTATAATGACCCTCTGAAGATGTCCACATCCTAATCCCTAGAACCTATGACTATTTCCTTATATGGCAAAGTGATCTTTTACAAGTTATTAGGGACTTAGTGATAGAGATTGGCATGGATCATCTGAATAAGGCTTTAATTATAATCACATAGGTCCTTAAAAAAGTGAGACAAGAAATTCAAAGGCACAAGGAGGAGAGAGAAAAACAGAAACAGAGGCTGAAGAGATATGGTCAGAAGATGGGTAAGGGGCCAAAAGCCAGGGAAAGCAGGTGGTCTCTAGATGGAAAGTCAAGGAGATGAACTCACCCCTAGAGTCTTGGGAAAGAACCAGCCTTACCATCACCTTGACTTTAGTCTAGTGAAACTGCTTTAGGATTTATAATCTCTAAAGCCCTAACATAGTAAAGCAATGTGGTTTCAAACCAAGTTTGTGGTGACTTCTTACAACAGCCGGAGGAAACTAATACAGATACGAAACCACTTTCCTGGGTGAAATAAAGAAGGGGGCCAAGAAGCAGCTACAATTATGTAGATAAACAACTACCAGGGATCCTGGCCCATAAGAAGAAAAAGCGCTTTCCACTTCTAGAGATAGTGAAGGACCACTGAAGGAAAAGAAGAAGGATGAAAAGTTAGCAGGTGAGTAAACAAACAAGTGTCCTCCACTGTCCTACCAATTCCTCCCCTCCCAATGACACATCTAACCCACCTCACTGCAGATGGTGCCTAGAAAACCTATCAGTGTCACCAGTCAATTAAGTGCAACATTCCTTCACACAGGAAACCTTTCTGTGCACAGCGCGCTGTCTAAACAGCTGAGGAGGTACGTAATTGCCTTGTCCTCCACCCCAAACCAGGCAGCAGGAAGATCCCACTCACAGCCAGCTGGGTCTGCAGCTGTTTGACCTGCTGCTGAAGCACTTCCAGTTGCTGACTCTGTCTTTTGGACGAGCTTGTTGAGTAGGAGAGCTGGGAGAGGCTGTTCAGGGCCTCCTTCAACTTGCTGACTTCCTTTGACATCTCATTTATCTAGTGAGAAAGGAAAACTGCATCAAATAGGTAACAGCATCTTTAGAAAAGCAAAATTCCAGGTATTTCTGTGCCTCCAACATAGTTCTCTGGGACTTGAATTCCTTTTATTTTCTATTTTTTTAAAGAAAGCGCATAAAATGAAAGAGAACAAGATGAGGCAAGCCAACAGAGTTCTCTACATCTATTGTACTCAGATAATGGCCCACAAATTCCTTATTATGTTTTGGTGCATGAGAGATGCAGACCTTCCTTTACCCTTGAAAGGGGTGTGGCTAAAAGATGTAGAACTGGAGACAACTTTGTATTTGGAGAAAACTATGTCCCATCCAGTATTATCCTGGACAGTCAGCAGCAAGTAACTCATGCCACAATTCCCTGCCCCACTCCATAGGCTTTTGAAGCCTTTTTGAAATACTCATAGTCATCACAAGATAAAGACAAGTTCAGAACCAGAATCACAGAGGACTAGAGCACACAATAGACTGAGGTGAAAAACTGCCCCAGACTTAATGCTTTGCTTCCCTCTTTTCTCTGTACCAGATCCACTGACTCAGAGGGTAAGAAGCCCACGGGGCTTTGGGGAGCAAGATAAAATCTGGGAGTATTTGGTTTCTATATGATGAAGGAATCTATTCCTGTCACTGTTTGACCTGCTGCTGGAATAGCACATCCAGAGAGAAGAAGTGAACTTCAAGCTAGTTCACACTTTTCAGATACTTCTACCCAATACTGGCAGACCTTCTAGAAAATGAATATTAAATGGTAAATATGTACCACATACAGGAAAACACTTTAGCATAAGAAGTAGATGAAGACGGTGCTTTGCGGAAAGCAGTATTCAACATATTACTCTTTATGGGAGCAGATATAGTCACGTACACAGCTTCTGAGCATTCACAGTAGCTAGTGCCCAAAAAATCCTATATATGTTTAATATAGTAAAGGTTGAAGGGCCTGGGACTTTGTGCTAGAAACCCAACAAAAACAGAGTATTACCAACCTTTTTATCTTTATCCTCCTCCATCTTTGAAGAGCTCTCAGAATATCTTTTCATTTCTGCCATTTCTTCCTGGGCGTGCCGGAATTTGTGCAGAAGTTCACTTACTTCTTCCTCTTTGGATTTCAGGAGAGTCTGAATGTTTTCCTTTTCCCTTTTCAGCTGTGAGACTTCACTTCGAACCTGGGCAAACTCTGAATGGACTTTCTCTTTCTCTTTTACTGAATCTTTCAGCTTCAATGTTAGCGCACTCACTTCACTCTCTAAAGATGACCGGAGCTTTTCATAGGAAGACCTGGGTACCAGTGCGTCGGTCATTGCAGCTTTCTCCTCCAGAAGCTGCTTCTCCAGCTCTGCCACTTCCACCTCCTTGCTTGAAAGGTGCTCTTTGAGCCTGCCTATTGTTTCTTCCATCTCTTTTGAAGTTGTCCGCAGAGTGGTTATCACTTGCAAATGTTCTGTGATAGACACGAAATTCTCTTTCTGTGTATCTACCAGTTGTTTGAGCTGGGTCAACTCATTCAACACTTTTGAATACTGAGACTTCATTTCAGACAGTGCCTCTTCCGCTTTGGCCCTGGATACGTTTGACACTTGCATAAGTTTCTCATGCTCTGCTTTGTGAATGTATTCGGCTGTTACATCCTCTAAAGATTTCCTCTTCCTGTAATCTTCCAGCTCAGCCTGGGCTTCTTTGTACAGCTGCGACAGCTCACTCACCTGCTTATTAAGTTCATCTATCATCCTGTTCATGGCCTCTTTCATGTCCCCAGTTTCATCACTAACTTCTTGTGTCGTCTGATTTTTTAGTGTATCTTTTAATTTCATTATTTCTTCTTGGGCCTCCTGGTATTTCTCAAACAGAAACACTTTTTCTTTATTCATATTCTCAATAACAGAGCAATATGAACTTTTCATTTCCTCATACTCTTGCCCAGGCGGCTTAGTCACTGCACCGTTCTCTCTCTCCACAAGCTTTTCCTCCAGCTCTCTCACCCTCTCTTTGTGCCTTGCACTTTCTTCTAATGCGTCCTGCAAATCTCGCTTTAGCACATCTACTTGCTCGCCGCTGACCCTCAGCTCATGGAGATGGGAATAGCTACCCACACTCTCCTGGGACAGGAGACCCAGCTTCATCTGCTTCTGCACACTGAGGACTTCTTTCATGGCCTCCTCATACTTGCTCTGAGTTTCTTTAAGTTTCTGACTGAGGTCAGAGCCATTCTCTGAGATCTCTGCGTTGTTTAGGCACACTAGTTCTGTCCTTCGGGTTTGGAGTTCGGTCTGTAGCTGTTTCCTCTCTGTCTCAGAGCTCTCCAACCTCTTCTGCAAATCTTGCAAGCTCTCCTGTAGTTGCTGAATTCTGATATTGCTATCTGCAGTGGATTTCCCTGAAGAGTGTGTTACACCTGATGGAGATGATTTGGAGTCCGGGGGATCAGCATCGTTAGGTTTGCCCAGGGAAGGGGCCAAATCAGACTGAGTAGAATGGAAAGAGCCAATGCCTGGGTCTCTTTCTGTCTCCTTGGGTGATTTGGCCTGGGTGGAAAAAGGGCAAGAATTAAACGGCGTCAAAGGTGCACTTTAAAAGAAAAGACAAACTGTGATGGGGAAAGAGAAACGAAGGAGGAGAAATGTATATATGTATACACATACCCACATACAGACAAGATACCTGGGATAATTATACTACTGATTTCTATTGGTTTGCTGAAAGGAACACTTAATGCTTACTTGTTTTATTGATCTTGCGTGCCTATTCTGGTGATATGAGCAACTATTTCAAAGCTAACAATATATAATATAACAACTGTTGTTAATTCCTTATCATCTTGTTTTAAAATTCTGTATTTATTTTTATTGTTTTTTGTTGTTTTTAACTTTGTGGTTTTTTATTTTGGCTTCTTTTTTCTCTTTAAAATAAAATTTTAAAGAAGGAGGATCATGAGTTCAAGATCAGGCAGGGCAACATAGTGAAGACCTCATCTCAAAAAATTTTATGTATATAAAAATTTGAATATAAAATTCTATATATACAAATTACCATCATGTATATGCACATACACAGAATTCTTAAAGTTAACTAGTTTTTTAAAGGAAGGAATGTATGTATTTAAAATGAAGTATACCTAACTACCCTTAAAAATACCGATAACTTGACTCCACAGAATAATTGGTGGTAGCAATCTGTTTACCTACCTGTAATTTATCTTGCAACTCTTTATTGTGTAAGGTAAGGGAAGCAACTTTTGCTTGCAATAGTACAAGAAGTTCTTGTTGGTCAGCTTCAGAACTTATATCCAATAAGCTATCACCACCTTGTAAAAGAAAAAGGCAATTTAAGATAATATTGTTGAAAGTGGTTATTTCTTTATCCTCTAACAAACCCACTTTCTGGCTGAACCCCATTTGTCCTAGTCCAGACTATGAAACCCCTTTCAACAATGAACAGCAATTTTCAGTTCCTGGTGTGGCCTCATTGTGGTACTCCTGGCACAATGCTAGGCACAAGTACATCAATGCTGATTCTGAAAACTGGTGGCTTTGGCAATGCACTTTCCATTCACTTGAGAATTATATATATATAAAATTATATATAAGTGTTATATATTGGGTCATTTTTCCTTCTTCTAAGAATCCTTTAAAAATATCTGTGGAATCTGGTTTATGTTTTATCCCACTACTACCATTAGTATAGTTCAGCCTTAATCACCTTCCCTTGGAAATCCTGCAAGCAGCTTCCCAGCAAATCCCTGCCCCTCTTCCCAGGGAGATATAGCCTGCGCGGCAACATCAGAGCAGCCTTTCTAAAAGATAATTTCATACTTTTAGGCTTCCTTCAAGGCCCGTGTCCAACTCTGCCTCCTCCTTAAATCTGACCACCCTAGTGTGAAATGATCTGTTCTTTGAATCTCACTGTAAGTGCTGTTCGTACACCACAACGTTTTTTAACATCCTACTGATTATGAGGCTGAAATAGCATCTAAAGAAATGCTATTCTTTGTGTAAAAAATGCTATTCTTAAATGCTCAGTCCAGTGAGAAAACTTGCTTCTGAACTTAATGTAATGTGCTACTTTCTTTATACAGAAAGTCTTCCTATGAAAAAGTATCAGCTGAACAAAACAGTGTGCACAATGACAGTTGTTACAAACTCCTTAATTACTGCTGACTGATACTAGAGGGTTTTTATTTGTTTGATTTTTTTTTTTGGTACCAGGAATCAAACTCAGGACTTTGGGCTGGCCAGGCAGGTGCTTAAGCCACTGAGCTATATCCCTAGCCCGAGTGTTTTTTTTTTTTTTAACTATCATACTTTTCATTGTTTCATAACCATTTAATGCACAGCTGATTTGGATCTTAATCTGAGTGGCTCAAAATTAATGTTTCTTTATAGAAAATCTTGCTTTTGAAAATAAGGCATTGTCCTGAATTCTGATGCCTAACCCACAACTTTCAGAGTCCCCTTAATATCAAACTTCCTTTCTGGTAGAATGAGCTAGGCTACTGGGATCATTATTGCAATTATAAGTAACAGAAATTCCCTTACAGATCCAATGGATGGTTCCTAAACTATCCAGTGGAATTGACCTGTCCAGCATTAGGAAGTGGAATGTTTCTATATTCTGCAAATCAAACGCTCCAAACACAAATAAAATGCACACTACTTCAAGACACTGAATGATGAAACACAAGAGGGCCTTTGAAATCATCTACTGTATATATTAATTCTGAAGACACTGTACTACATTCTCATAGATAAAATGGATCTGTAGGAATCTTTTTCTTCTTTAGGAGGGACTTAAAAGATACAATGAATTAAATCATATCCTGGCAAAAACAATAAGATTTGGTAGGCTTCCAGTAATGCTCTGTTTTTGCCTGAGTCTGCTTACGCCCTAAAGTGGTAAAGTTAGACTGTGGCAATCACAGAGGTGCCTGGTTCCTTCTTCCTTCATGATAGAACTTGCTGCTCAGCTGCAATGAATGCAAAGTGCTGATAACCAACAATCTAAAGTTTATGGACCACATCTCAAAATGCTGTAATAGGCTATGGGGATCTAAATGTTTCTGTGTGACACACCAAATAAGATGATACAGAAGCAGGCCTAATAACTGCCAGAATTTTTAGTGGATGGTCAACCTATCTGCAATAACAGTAAAGTGATAGGAAATTGTGAATGTTCTTCATGACAAAGTCATAGGTCTGATAATATCACTGGAGTTTATTGTCTATGATTGAGGAAGATGGTAGTGCTTATTTGAAAAATAAAAATTACATTTTTTATATCAAAACTCAGAGATTCTTTAAAATCCAGGTTAAGGCCCTGAAGTCCTATGCATTGCTGGCTGTTCAGTGACAGCAGGCTTGTTCTCATGCCTTCCCTGTACAGAGTGGCCCGGTGTGGGCTTTGCTCTCTTTAAATGGACAGGGAATAAAGGTTTGGTCAAAGGAACAAAGAACAAATGGCCTTTATCTTACCTGTAGTACTGTCACTTAGTCTGTCTTTGTTTTCTCGTATGGAACTAATCTCAGCCTGCAGAAACACAAAAATGATTTTAAAAGAATATTCCTAAGCATAGCATCGCACAAAAGAATCAAGTGGAATCCTATGAGAGTGCAAAGTTGGTGTTATTCTACCAGAAAAGTGGGTAGATCTCAAGAAAAGAAAATACTTTAAGTATAAGTGAATAAAAGTGACAATTTATACACTAAGGTATAATTTCTAAAACATTAGAAGCTCCAGAGGGTATACTCTCAAAATATTTTTCAGAAGTTTCATTTAGTGAGTGCAACAAAAATATATATAACAACTCATTTATCAGGCTATGTTCTAAAATCCAAGGTGGAAAGATTACGTTCATAACGATCTCACTTACTTGGGTCATCCATTTAATATTTCTGAATTCTGCAAATCAAAGATTTTACTTATCTGGATCACACATGGGTAATAAATAACACTTGTTGGGGAATAAAAAAGTAACTTTAGAGGGGAAGAAAAATTTATATGGCCTTGAGTTGATAACTGATCTCCTAAAGGTCTCCTTTAGTCCCCATCTCTGAATATATTAATATATTGCAAGAATTCTTAAACTTCAAAGACAGACTCATTTCAAGAATCATATTTCAAAACATTAGTTACTTTCCAGATATTACTATGTTTCATCTAGATGAGGCACAGATGATGATAAGGGAGATCATTTTTCAGCAAAAACACTTTTATAAGAGCCCAAATGTTCAAAATTAAATGGCTTATTCTTGGCAAATGCGTATCTTTTCAAAAAGCTGTTCTTTCCATTTTAGAAAAATGTCCTTAGTTTTCATGGTGCAGTAAGTGACATCCACTTGAAGTTTACAATTTGAGTAGGTTCTGACAGATGTACACCCATGGAACCACCATTATCATCAAGATGTAAATATCCCCCTAAAGGTTTCCTCATGCCTCATCACAGCTAATCCCCACCCACTCCATTTCCAGGCAACCATGATTCTCCTTTCTGCATTTTCTAAAATTGCCAAAAATATTATGTCATATTGCAAGGATACTTTGGTGGCTCTCATTCAGCATGATGATTTTCAGATTCATTTATGATGTTGCTTGCATCATAATTCACTCTTTTTTATTGTTGAGTACTATTCCACTGTATGAATATATCGCTTATCTTTATCCATGAATTTATTAAACATTGAGTTGTTTCCAGTTTAGGAACATTATAAGTGAAGTTACTATAAACATCGATGTATAAGATTATTATATAAACACATATTTTCATTCCTCTTGACTAAATGTGGATGGGGGACCATACATTAATTAAGTAGATGTCTAACTTGTGAGTGTAGTGGGGAAGCACCAGGCATTGAACTCAGGGGCTTCCCACTAAGCAATGTCCCCGGCCCTTTAATTAATTTTGAGAGAGGCTCTTGTTAAGTCACTATATTGCCCAGGTAGGCTAAAACATATAATCCTCTTGGTTCAGCTTCCCAGAGTGCAGGGATTACAGGCATGCATTAGTTACTTGGCTCTAGTGTTTAACTCTTTTTTTAAATTTTAAAAGTGGAACAACAGTAGTGTTTAACTTTTAAAGAGATTACCATATAGTTTTTCAAAGTAGTTGTACCATTTTACAATTTCACCAAAAGAACCTGAATAGCCTAATTCTTCCACATTCTCACCAACACTTGGTATATTTAATCTTCTTAATGTTTAGCTATTTAAAATATATGTCACTTTTTTATCTTATTTGTTTAGAAGTTATAGTCATTTCTACTCTTAAAAATCACAATTTGTGGTATTTTTCTTTGGAATGCATTGTTTCTTCCAAGCCACAGTCATATGAGATGACACTAGGGAACTAATTGGAGTATAACTTCTTTGCCTTGTCCTCTATAGGTATTCACTGTGAGGCTATTAATAAAGTCAAGTTAAGATGAAGGAATGACAGGTTGATAAGACTATTTTTCATATTAATGTGTATCCAAGTTTAAACAAACAACTTACATTTAGTAATTCTGAGATGGAGGCAAGTAAATATACAATTATACAAATTGAATTTCATTTTAACAATTACAAATTTTATTTCATCCCAAGTACAGTTTCCTAGTGATCATTCTTCCATTTCCTTAAAATATTTGCCAACCACAAATTTATAGATGTGGGTAGAATAAGACCTAATAGATTTTCTAAAATTCAGGTAAATTATCTTTGTCTCTAGAAAAAAATTTGTATACACATTGTCTCTGGAGCAATTTTAGTTTTACAAAAAGCTTTAAAATAGTGGCATAGTTTCTCCTAACGTTGATTTATGTAGTAAGGAGGTGTTAGTTAAAATGAAGATGTGAACACTGGTAAATTATAGGCTTTAGTCTGATTATACTAGTTTTCCACTAATGTCCTTTTTCTGTTAGAGGGTCAATATAGGATATCACTCTGTGAAGACAAATTTAAAAATTTTGACCTTTGGCACTTTATTCATCTGTAGACAGGAATAAACAAGGGAGTGACTACCAACCAGAAGTTAGTAACTACTACCATTTTACACTTTAAAAAATTTATTTTTAATTGTTAAATAAAAATATACACAATTAATATGTAATAATGTACATTAATATATGATACATAGTATATAGTGATATATAACATATCATTTATAAATAAAATTATATGTATATGGTGTGATGCTTTGAAATACACGTATAATGTAGACTGGCTAAACTGAGCTAGTAAACGTGCATTACCTCAAGCATCATTTTTGTGACAGAACATTTAGAAATCTACTCTGTTAGCAATTTTTAATAATATAATACATTGGTATTAACTATAATCACTATGTTGCACAAAAGATCTTGCAAGTTTATTCCTCCAGAGAAACTGAAATGTAACTTTTGCCTAATACATCCCCAAAATTCCATACTTCCCTCAAACAGAACCTCCATTCTACACTCTGCTTCTATAAGTTCAACTTTTCTAGACTCCACGTCAATGCCATTTAACGCTATTTAAAAGAAAGAAAATTAATTATTGGTTAGTAAATGTAATTTGTTCTCTCCATTCTTGTTTTTAGGTGTCCATGCCAGGAAGAAAAAAAATCAATGTCCTTCGTACTAAAAAAGTTGTAATTAATCATTCAGGGTATATTGTTTTGGCCTGTCTTGTGTACTTTAAAGGAAGTCTATCATGTATCTTCAAATGCAGTAACAAAGTTGAACACAGAAAGTAAGTACCTTAAAGGGTGGTTCAGCAAAAAATAGTGATTCCTTTCCCGAAAGAGGTGTTGAAGTTATTGATCTTGGGGAAGATACATCACTCAACTAAAAAAACAAAATGAAAACCACCAGTAAAGAATGTTTTCAAAGTCTTTTCTTCTGCATTGCTGAAGAATTAGTCCATTCATTTGGTGCAGTTAAATCTTACAGCATATCCTCCGCTTCAGTTAATTCAAGGGTAAATTTTTTAGCCAATTCAGCTATTTCAAATACTTCTTGAAAGCTTATAGAGTAAAACTAAGTAACTTTGATTCAGATATTAACTAAAATGAATTTAAAGTTATAAAATTTTTATTGCAGGTCGAGCATACTATTAATAAATATGTTAATATACATTTAAACTTATTTATCAGATGAGATACTACTCTCCACCTGAATATGGATGGTTTCATTTTTTAATAGCAAGTCTCAGCCTGTTTTTATTTGCCATTTCATAGATTCTGGGTTCCCTCCTCTATGAGGTAGTCATAAGCTCAGAAATAAGTACTTGCAGCGTTAGACCACCAAAATGTAATTTCAAAGGCAAATACTTTTAACGATGTTTTCAGAGGCCAACTAAAATTCATGTTCATCTAGCTGCCTTACTCATTTCCCTGTCCCTTACTGGTACTGTGAATAAAGGGAACTAAAAATACACTAAGCTTATTATCTTAAAAGAATCTATCATAAGATTGAGAAGTTTCCTTGAGGTTTTTAAAAAGTTCAACTCTACAGTCCAACTGTTCAACTCTACAGTTTTGAAATAAATAAAAAAATCAACATTATTTCCATATTAATAATCAAAATCTTTCTTATCACAATTTTCAATCTATTATTTTTTGCTCTTTTTGTTTGTTTGTTTTTGGCAATGCTGGGGATCAAACCAGGCCCTCATGCACATTAGGCAAGCATTTTACCACTGAGCTACAGACACAGCCCCATAATCAGTAGTTTCAAACCACAAAAGAAAATTTATAATGTGCACTTCATGGTCAGTTCTAAAATATTTCTTTCTGACCTAAACACAAAATGATAAAATCATGGTTTTGCTGGTGTATGCTCATTGATTTTTGGTTTGCTTGTTTTTACCTGGGTAGGACTGATAGGAGGTGGTGGAGCTTTGCGTTTTTTTGGAGTTCCACTTCTTTCTGAGTTTATTTTAGAGACTTGTTCATGCTGAAAGTTATCACAGTCCAAAGAATGGAGGTGGGTTAGTTAGGTTAGTAAAGTCTGAGCAAGTAGCTGCATCAAACAAATGAGAAAAAAACCTCAACAGTTCATATATTTCTTACTTCACTGAGATCTGAAATCTGCTACTGACAAAAAAAAGTAATATGCATGCTCCAAGTTTTCTTCTACCAGCCCATGCTTTCATAGTAAGAAATTTTAAAAAACGTGACAAAACCAGATTAAGCAGGAGAACTGGGAAAGGAGAGGATGAGGTGTTGTCTACCAGGACTTAGAACATAGAATACAGTTATCTAAACATCTTTCCATCTTAATGCACAGCAATAGTATTTCCTGCACCTCTGTATTACCTCCATTCTGTTTTCTTTCTAAGAATGTTACTATGAATGAAAGGGGGATCTCATCTCTTAGGGTTATTGATAAGTAAGTAATGAAGTTAGCACATAATAAATTCAGTATTATTTGTTGATTACAACAAATAGTAACATGCGTTTAGGAAAAACTCCAAACTAACAGGGAAAACTTTTCAATTTCTTCTCTGGGTATCATGGAATGAAATTTTAGAAAAACCCCACCTAAAATAAAAAGCTAAATCTCTTATTTTCCTTACATATCTGGCATTTTCATGGCCTTAGGTCTGTAGTCTATGTGATATTTACAAATAATTAAAATACTGTTATTTGGTCTCAGTTTAAATCAAACATTTTCATACAGTAGCACTATTAGTACATTTCAGGAAAAAAATGAAGCTTCAAGTTTACTTTTGAAATAAAGTAAATCACTAAGAATACTTTTACCACCTTATAATAATGAATCATTTAACCCAAAGATATTTCAATAGTTAAGTATTTTCAGTGTACTCTTCATCACTTTTCTAGTCAACTAAAGAGTTTAATACAAATATTTTCAAATTTCTACAAACAAAAATGAAAAAAAAATCCTTGGCCACCCCTACCCCAAAATAAATACCTGCTTTGGTTTTGCTGGAGTCTTTAAATCTAGAAGGAAAAGTGAAAAAAAAAAGAACTGTAAGAACCACAGTAACTCATACCATATACAGACAGAGACATATATATCACACAACAGTTAACACTTCAGTTTTTTATCAAGCATATGTTTGCAAGAATAATAAAATATATCATATTACACAAATTCCTTTATTCTTCAGGGAAAATGAAATGGACAAATTTGAAATAACATTGGTTATTTTCTTTCACATACCAGTATCCTGAGAGATTTTTGATAAGAGAAGGCTTTGAATTCCTGCATTTTCTGAGAGTTTGGAATAATGTAAGGCATTGTGTCCAAGAGAATCTACCAGGTTTAGGTCTGCACCCTTTTTAATTAAGGCTTCCACGATGTTAGAGTTGCCAACCTCACAAGCCAGTATAAGAGCAGTTCTGAAGAAAGAAGACACAAAATTAGTACTAACTGTGAAAACTCTTTACTAGGAAATCAGTTGTCCTAAAAACACACTGGAAATGAAGCTTAAGTGAAGTTAAATCTTTACTACACTTAGTCTTCTGGGGAATTTGAAATGGAATGCTATTAAGTTGAAATTAGGTGGAAATTGTTTTTAAAATTTCAAATTAAATCACATTTAGTCAAAGAACACAGACATAATCCATAATATTTCAAAAATAATCAGATTTAATGTGATTGGCACAAATCTTGTCCTCTCACTGTATTCTAACAAGCCAAAAAATAAAAAATAAAAAAACCAAATCAAACAAAACAAAGAGTCTATATTTTAAGACCATTTTAAGAAAGTGATCAACATTTATTTTATTTTGCATGAAGTCACAGGAACTGGCCAACACAGTGGCTTATATGCTTTACTATTTAATAGTTTCACCACTGTCACCAAAAGGTCTGGGAAAATTTCCTGTTCAATTGAACCTCAAAAGGTAGAAAATCAAAATTTCATCACCAAAAAGGTAGAAAACTAAAAAAGAAAGAAGTCAAAACAACTTTATAGGAGAACATCCAAAAACAACTGTGTTTATGAGACTCAGAATGTGAGCGCTGAGGAGAATGCTGAAGTTAGACAATTTTGCCTAACAGTACCTTCCATTTTTGTCCCTGGAATTGACATCTGCTCCATGATCCAGGAGAAAGCAACAGACTTCAGTATGGCCATTTTGTACTGCAAGAAGCAGTGGTATATTCCCATCCTAGGAGACAACCTCAGATTTAGATCTTAAGTCTAGCGCCAACTGCAAGAAATTCAAAGATCCTGTTCTTTGCACAATTTTTTCCCTGACATATGCTGGTCTAACATTTGATGCAGCTCAGTATCTTCTGCCCTTTTCAAGCACAACTGAAGGAGTATCACTGACTGTTGGCTTTTTCTGAGGAACCTCAGCATCTTGGACTTCTTGTTCCCTTAGCCATTACTGCCTGAGTAATCCCTCGAGAAAGGGCAGAACAGAAAGAGCATTAAGGGGAAGAGCAAGTATACATGAGCATTCGGGGATCACTTTAGAGAAAGGAAGGCTTATCTCAGCGTGGTACCAGAAGGACCCACCACATGTTAAGCAGCCTCTTCCCAGTGAGCTATTTCCTGCCACTCCACTGGTCATCCTGGAAACTGTACCCTTTCACTGTCTGATTAGGTAACCTTACCTAACACAATAGTATTTATCCAGTACTAACAAAAGACAACATAAATTAAAAGCCTATTTGTCTACACAAGACAAAGAGATGGATATGAAGAACTAGTTATTTAATATGTCATGTCAAACTCTTTGGAAAAAAGAAAGTTAGGCTCCCACCTCAAGTGTAAGCTATGTCAGATGGACTAAGAATTTAAACATTATAATATCACAAGTGAGAAAAATACTAGAAGAATATACAGGTATTTCTATAATCCAGGGTGAGGGAGACCAGATACAAATGACACAAACAATAAAGAAAACCTATTATTCAGTGGGTTTGTTTGTTTATTTGTTTTGAAACATAACCCACAAGTTAGTCAACAGTAATTTTTAAGTTAAAAACATTCAAAAAGACAAAAAGAAAAGTTACAATATATTCAACTACTCAAAAATGAGTATTTAAATAATATAATTGCTACTAGAGATTAAGTTTCATAGGATTATTTCAGATAGATTTCTAAGTATTATCTTGGTAAAAGTTACAATACTTTCTAGTTAGGAGGTATAGGTTCAGTATCATTTATTGAAAATTCCAAAAGTGTTTAGACATCATTAGATTTTAGAATATTTGTATATGAATAATGAGATATAATGAGTATAGAACTCAAATCTAACTAGGGAAGTTCATTTCTGTTTCATAGAGACTTTGTAAACAGCTTAAGTAACATACACTATTTTAAATAATTATGTATGGAATTATGGTTGAAATTTTCTACTTGGGGTTACATATTGGCACTCAAAAAGTTTAATTTTTGATTTTGGATTTTTGAATTAGGAATATTTAACCTTTATTAAGCTTTAGAGAGTATGAATATATTTATAGACTGACAAGTCACTTCATGGTATCTACATCAGGTACAAGTACCTCTATGTCAAGTCTCATGGCACTTCTGTCACTGAACCTTGCGGCCATGTGCAATAGATATATTTATTTTCCAAATAGCCTATGGAGGTTAAAAGTAGGCTAAAAGTGGTCTTAAAAGTTGCAAAATTCTAATCAGAAGGTACCCAAGGTGATACATGGGATACAGAAGTAAAATAATAGATCTCTTTAAATATCTTTTGTAAATCAAGAAAATAAACTTTATTCATACTTAGGTTGATGGTAGAATATATATGAAACTGTATGCAAGAAGTGCATGCTATAAAATGTTTTGTTAATCAAAAGAAGCACAGAGGAATAATATATAAAACCATTTTGCAGAAAAGAATCTAGTCAGAAAGCAACAGAACTTTTCCAGATACTTAAGTCTCAATGCCTCTCAGAGGTCCCTGGCTTGCCATGCTCTAGAATTCAGTGTCAATTTTCACCTCGAATGACCTGGTACTTACCAAATCCTTCAGGTTTACAGGACTCTTGTGTTCACAGAGGACCTGCACAGCTTGAAGGCAACCCTGCACCGCTGCAGGAGGGAAAACACAAACACCACACAGCCAGTCACAAAGCTACTTCCACAACACTTCTTAGGAAGAAAAAGATGTACCGAGTCCACACACATGCGCTCAAACTGCACAGAGGTGTTGGAAATTACTGTTTAATTTTCAGTTTTCCAGCCCTAAAGCCAATTCCTGCCAGGCAAGTATTTGGTTTAGCCTTCCCCTGGACTTAACTTTTCTACAACTAGCAATCCAAGACATTTTTAAATCCAATATCCTGAGAGTTCAGTGTCCATGTCACTTGAAGTTTTGTGACAGAGAGTAAAACAAAACATAAATAAAACAAATAAATAAAATCAACTGATGTTTGTGCTGATACCCCAAAATCAAAAACATCTTTTACATGTATTACCAGAAAACTACAAGTGCTTATGACTATTTCTTACTTTTAAAAGGAACTGGAATATAGATGTAGATATAGATACAGATATACGTATATATTTACTTAAAATATGTTTTTTAATGTATTTACTTATACGGTGCTGGGAATTTAACCCATGGCATCCTGTACTCTAGCCCTGAGCTACATCTGCAGGCCTAATTAAAATATATGCACCATGATAGGTTTTGCTGGTTATATGATAGGCAAATCATGACTTCTAGTGTACTCTTGGATAAAACCACATGGTTTATAACCTCAGTAAAACAGATGTCTAGGAATGAAGACAAAAAAGAGCCCCTAATAGAATGATGAAGTTAATGGCCTGAATAAGAGAAAGAAAGAAAGAAAGAAAGAAAGAAAGAAAGAAAGAAAGAAGGAAGGAAGGAAGGAAGGAAGGAAGGAAGGAAGAAGAGAAGGAAAGAAGAGAAAGGAGGGAAAAGGAAAGAAAGAGAGAAAAGGAAATGAAAGTTACCTGCATAATGTAAAGCTGTTTTCCCAGAGCTGTCAATACCTTCAGCTGGGCATTTAGACTAGAAAACAAAAACAAATTTCATGTATCTCCTGCACAACTTCTGTCCAGCTTGTCCTTTTAATGCAAGGCACGACATATTAGGAAAGAGATGAACATAAACAAGCCTCAAACACAATGCTCCAGGGGCCTACAGTGCTTTCTGGGGAAGGAGACTCAGCTCCAAATAATGCCCGGCAAACAGTAAGTCCTTGGCTGCTCTGGGGGTCCATTCCTCTTGTGCAGCATCACCCCTCGCCACTGGATCACCCCCACCAGCTAAAACACAGGCGCAAGAAGGTCTCATCGTGAGCCTATCCTTTTCCCTAATTTCTGGCCTAATCCTCTGTCCTTCTTTGCTTTTCCTTCACTCCTAAGGCCACCACACCTGGATGCCTGCCCTCGAGATTCTGTGGAGATGGCCTTAGTCAAGGTCAGCACCAAACTACAAGTTTGCGAAACAATGGGGGTCACATCACAGACAGCCTGGGTTGCAGTGACAAGAGGTGAAGAACTAACAAGAGACACTGAGGACCCAAAGACAGTGCCTCAATGGGAGGACCCAAAATCTATCCAGAAAGAACAGTGGTGAAATACTTTGCAAGTTGGAAGAGGTAAAAACAGGCATTTGAGTGAAATGCCTGCCCATTGGCGTTAAGAAGAATGGAGATCAAGTTACCTCTTACCAAGCTTTGGCCTAATTTTAGAACAGCACAAGGAAACTGTTTAAAGGCTTCAAAGATTCCAGAGAAAACCCAATCCATTTGCATAAGCAGATATAAAATTACATTAGAGGCTAGAATATCTGGTTCTAGCCACAAGGACTTCTAGCTTGTCAGGTTAAATCTTCCTTAAAATCAGAGCCAGATGCAAGATCTGGCTAGCCAAACCAGGAAGGGAATGTGGATTTCAAACACATTTAAAAACTTAAAAAAAAATACACCCCAAAACCCCAAAGCTGAGGTAGGGCCACGGGTGTAGATGCAAGGCAGTTGGGCAAGTGAATGCTTTTTATTTGTCCAGAGTGTCTGGTCACAGAAAAGGCAGGAAAAGAAAAGCTTTATCTTAAGTGTCTTCAAGGGGAAGCCTCATAATAAAACATCACAGACATTGATCAATTTTTCTTGAATTTTGCTGCAAAGACCTGTTAAGGTCAAAAATTCCTGGAATGGGCAGTAGCGTGCATCATGTAAAATAAGACAAGAGGCTGTGTGATTAACAGAGCTGGACAAGTTGAAGAATGTGACCACATTTCTACATTAGAATTTCAAAGCCAAATTAAAGCAAGATGCTGAGTCCCAAACAGTGTTTATGATGGCCAGGACAATAGCTTGACAGACCAGACAGCACTGCAAACACATCTTTTACTGCTCTATGCTGTTCCTGAAAACAGCCAGCTTGCATTTTGACCACAACAGCTGGACATTACTGTATAGACTGCTATTGGGGTTCATTAAGTGTGCATCTGTACAGATTTATGGAAATCATCACCCTAAGAGATCATTATAAACTTCCTGGCAAGATTATCAAACCAGAGAATTGGCTTAACATTATAAAGAAGAATAAAACTAAGCACTTAAACAGGAACCCAAAACTAAAAACTCATCAAGTTACATGCAAGAAAGAAATGGTTGGAAATTTGTTTCTCAGTAAAAGTTGAAAAAATCTTTTTTAAAAAAGAAAGGTTGCATTCTATTCATAATATATAGAATGAATACCAGGACATAGGAGATTCTGTATGGCAAGGATTTTCAACCGTTTGGAAAAAGATTTTGTAAAATGCTGTACATAAAGGGTACAAGCCCTCCAGGAGAGAAAAAGAGAGCCTCAATAAAGGGAAGGAGCAACTGACTCAAGGAAGATACTCCAAATTTTCATTAGACTACCAACAAAATGAAGAGAACAGGAAAAAGTTTTTACCAGATACTCCTTAGAGAACTAGTATCTCGAATATATAAAGAACTCAAAACACTAGAGTCCCCAGATTTAAAGACTCAATCCAAAAATGGGCATCTGACATGAACAGATACTTCTCAGATGCAGAAGTACAAATAACTAGAAAACACATGAAAAAAATGTTTAAAATCACTGACTGGCCCTGCAAGAAATGCTAATTCAAACAACGCTAACATTCTGTCTCACTCCGGAAAGAACGGCCATCATCAAGAAATCAAACAGGAAATGCCAGCAGAGCTGTGGGGAATAGGGAGCCCTGCTTTGTTGCTGGTGGGAGTGTAGACTGGTGCAACCACTGTTGAAATCAGTACAGCAATTCCTCAAAAAACTAAAACTAAAGGTTTCATTTGACCCAGATATTCCCCTTCTAGATATCTTCCCAAAAGAGGTAATGTCACCATTCACCATGGTTAGAGCAGCATAATTTATAATAGCTAAATCTTGGAAACAGCCGATATGCCCATCAACAGATGAATGGACGAGGAAAGTGTGGTTTTTATATACAAGGGAGCAGTACTCTGCCACAAAGAAGGATAAACCTGAGGCATTTTTATGTAAATGGATGTATCTTGACACTATAATCTTAAGTGAAATAAATCACACGCAAGCTTAAATATCATAGTTTCTCTTGTGTGAGAAGCTCAAACTGTAAGGACCAAAATAGAGGCTAGATATTAGGAAGTAGAGAGAACTTTTTCAAATGGGAAGGGGAACAAGAGATGGGGAGGGGGGAGGTACGAAGGGAAAAGGCATTTTAAAAAAAGAAATGAAGGAAAAAATGGAAATAGAGCTTCTGCAAATGGGGAGGAAAGGAAGGGTTGGAGGGAAGGGAGGGGAAAAGACAAAAAGAGAATTAAGATGCATTATGTACAAATTATGAATATAGTCACTATTTTTATGGGCACATCATGCAAATACGTACTTTTACAAAACCCATATCAAAACAAAAGAACCCCGAAGTATGACATTCTCAAATTTGGGAATTTTCCAGAAGGTCTGAGACTTAAAACTTAAGGGACGCCAGGTATGGACTTATAATCATAGCGCTTGGGAGGCTGAGGTAGGAGGACTGCTGCAAATTTAAGGCCAGCCTGGGCTACATAGCAAGACTTTGTCTCAAACAAAAACTAATAATAGTAATAATAAAAGTAAATAAAAAAGATCAAACCAATCAAAACAGCTAACTTGCCAGGCATGCTGGTGCCCCCTGTAGTCCCAGCACTTGGGAGGCTAAGGCAAGAGAACTGCCATGAGTTTGAGGCCAGCCTGGGCTACAAAGTGAGTTGAAGGCCAGACTGAACATACAGAGCAAGACTGTCTCAAAACAAAAACAAACTAAAACAAAAAATAAGACTTAAAGGAAAGTAGGAGCATTTTCTCCTCATGTTCCACTTGGGCAACAACTGTCTGTGCGAGGATACGACAGAATGGACCACAGAAATCACGGAGGTATGTGGAAGCTGAATTTAATGCATTTTATTAAACATACATACCCAAATTCTTGCTGTGTTTCATGCCCAACATTTGGTCAAGAAATGAATACACATAGAAATTTAATACTTCACCTTCTAACATAAAATCTTTTATTTATCTTTAATTATGATTTATTTTATTATTCATTTATTTACTATTTACCCACTTTCTGATTAATGAAAACCCCAGGTTTTTTGCAACATTTTTTATAACTATGTGTATCTTTCATATCATTAAATAAATGGGGAACTCAAGCAAAATAATTTCGACTAGAAATCTTTTTTTGCCAGTGGAATTGCTGTGGAAACAATATTTTCCCTGATGATTATTTCAATAATAAGGTTACTTGGAGATACAGCTTCTGGGATAGTATTAAAAAGAATGTGTGCATGTGCGTGTGCGTGTGTGTGCGTGTGTGTTTATAGAAGAAGACAGGGTCACCTTTGCATTTTAAGGATGACGCATTCATAGTTTTAAGTCATTGCCACTTTACCTGAAGGAGCCTCCTGACGCACTCATGGTGGCCGTTCTTGGCAGCAAGGTGTAAAGCACTGTGTCCTGAATGGATTGAAAAGCAGAAAATGGGGGGAACAGGTCACACTTTTTACATGGCTTTCTGAGCTCTGTACTGAAGACAACTACAAGGCCATGAGATGTTCTCCAGCGAATACAGAACTATCCCTCTGAAGATGAAGGCTTCGCATTCGTTAGTGCAACCAAAGCGAGGAGCCCTCCAGGCACGTCCACAGGCTCACGCTGCTATTCTCTTGGGCTTCAATAAAGTGGTGCACTAGAGGCCTGTGGCGGACTCATGATGTGAAGCTTATAGCTGTCAAAGTGTGTGCCAAATGCCCTTGTCTACAACAGTGTAACCAGGCCGGGAGCACCCAGACCTAGGAACCCCTAAAAAGGCAGACCACAAGCCAGCAGAGAACATACCAGAGATCCTACTTTTGGTGCCTTAGCTCTCGTTTCCAAATGCACTCAAGCTGTGAATGGACATTACCTGGGGTTTTGGGATTTTCAAAGTTCTTATACAAAAGAAGGGAAAGAGCTTTGAAGCAACGTACTATTAATGTAGCACAGCTTTTAATTCCCTTCCTGACTCCAACATAAGTCTGCGCTGTTTCTATAGTCAGATCACTTCAGGAAATCCCAGCATCGTGCCCAACTCCCTCCCTCACTTACAAATGGGGCTACAGAGCTTCCAGGGCAGGCAGGTTTAGAGAGGGCCCAAGGGGGAGAAGCTGCCCATGCGAGGGCCTTTGTAACTACTTATATTTAGCACAGAGTTTCTTTTCCTGCTCCTCACATAGCTTGCTCCTTTACCCACTTTGGACACCACCAAAATGGGGCCTTTCGAATTAGATGTCTCCTGGCCTCTTTATTAAAAATTCCAGTTCCTTCCCAACTGTGGCTTTTATTCTAACTCTGCTTTATTTCTTTATTCTTCACAGCACCCAGCAGTTTGTAGAATACCAACTTCATTGGAATGGGCTTTTCGTCTGTGTCACTCCCTGCTCTCTGCCTAGTACCCAGAATCTTGCGGTACACAGTAGGCTGTCAGTTCCAACTTCAAAAGTCTAGAGTGTAAGACTTGCTACAGTTGCCAGCCAAACCAGTACCATTAGGAAAGTCATAACCTTGTGTTTCTCAAACTGTATGACCAAAGTATCCCCAATGATATCATAAGCTAGATAACTGCTGTGTGGCTGTTTTGTGAATTATAGAATGTTAAGCCACTTTTCTGGCCTCTACCTACTAGATGTCCAGTTATAACAATCAAAATATGTATCTAGAGATTTCCAGATGTCCCTTGGAGGCCAATTCACCTCTAGTTGCAAACAACTAGCTTAGGAAAACAAGTTTTTTTATGTGGTGACCCTACTGCAAAACACCATTCGCCTTTGTGAATTAGTCATCACTCTCTAACAATGACCAGAATTTCCTAATTGGGGGATCACATGGCTAGATAATGCCGTATTTAAGATTAGTGGACCACAGGATCACAGTGAGCTCCACAAAAGCATTTAGAAGATCAAAAGAACAGTTCCCTTCTACTCGGAGATCGGGGTACTGAGAGATCTTCATGGTACTCTTGAGGGAGAGTTTACTTGGGGCGGGACACCAGGCAGAAATCTTTCTACCCTTTCCTGAAAGGATAAGAATAAATAAGGTTAAGAAATGAGGGAAAAGAGATGTTTGAAAGTAAGAAGAGAAGGATCTTCTCTCCCTCTTATTCCTTTTATTCCATGAGATTCTCCCCAGCCAGGATGAGAGCAGAGCATAATTCAGCATAATTCAGAGCAGAGTTCAGTTACATCACACACGAAATAGACCTTGGTGGGCCAGCTTGACCTCTCCAACCATCATTTATACCACTGTTTCTATAGACAAGCACATTCTGAATTTTAAACAAATGAATTTTTAGAACAGATCCTGACCATAGATGGAGCCTGTTTAGCTGTGCATGCAATGTATTACTTTTGTCTATGCTGTGAACAGAAGTCGTTCTACATAAACAATGCCCATCTGAAAAGGGGCAGTTCTCCAGAGACCTTGCAGTAGAGACATTTAAACAAAATCTCATAAATAAACAACAGGCTTTCATTTCACTCTTAGTGTTCTGGTCATACCTGGAAGTTAGCACTACTACTTATCTAGAGAAGCGAAAGTTTGTTTATTCCTTGGCTCCATGTTATGTTTTTCTAACTATCAACATAAAAGTATTTTTCACTCACAATAATCTCACAACCCAAATGACAAATCATTCCCTGCATGCTATCACACTGATATAGCACAGTGTCTTGCATTGTTAACATGAAACAGAATTGTCTTTCCAAATGCAAATTTTCCTAGACAGAACACTTTAGTGACAGAACCCTGCTGCAAGGAGACACGGTGTTAGTCCAGCTCTCAGGCAGCTGTGGATGTGTTTGGAACACCATGAAGCAATTTCCTTAGAGACAAATAACAAGGGCAACTCTTTGCCTGCAAATAAAAAGCCCAATGCTATTTATAAATCAGGAGCCCTGGGCCATTACAGGACCTCTACGAATCCTATTATAGTAAAAGACTCAGCCTGCACATCTGTATTCCCATCCCTCTGGCAGGCTGAGGCAGGAGGACTACAATTTTGTGCCTAGCCTGGGCAACTTAGCAAGACCTTGGCTCAGGATAAATAAAAAATAAAAAAGGTTTGGGGATGTAGCACAGTGTAAAGGCCTTGTTTCTATTCTCAGCAGAACAAACACACACACACACACACACACACACACACAAACACATACACAGAGAAGAAAAGAGGGAAGGGGGAAGGAAGCAGAAAGAAAAGAGGGAGGGGAGAGGAAGGGAAAAGAGGAGAAGGAGGAAAGCAGAGGAGAGGAGAGGAGAAGTTTCAGAGCAGAAAGGTTTAGCAACCTGAGTTACAAAATCTTCCCATAAGCTACATCAGTGATAATTTAGTCATTCTTAAGACTGACGGAGAAAACAGGAAAAAAACGATAGAGGAATGACTGATGGGACTGAGACCATTATTTCTTAAGTGCAGATGTAAATTTTTAAGACAGAGAAAGTCATAGGATACTTACATGTGGCTAAAAGACACAAAAGGCCGAAGTCTGAGAAATCATAGTATTGGATCATAATACAGAAATATGTAGAAATAAAGATAATTAGATAACATTTTTCTTAAAAATTAGAGTTTTAGAATGCAGAACATATTTAAACAATAAAAGTGTAAATTTATTTGGTTCTTGAGGGGATCAAAAATGATGAAGATATGATACACAGAGATGTATCTATAGTTGTTACTCAACATATTGTATCTTGATCAATATAAAAATCCCCCAAAACAAATGTAATTATGCCATATTACAGACATAAAGCAACAGTAAATAAATACAGTTTGTCCTATTTACAATTTAAAATATATTTAAACAACATTATTCTTAGAAAGGCTCATGTTTATGTCAAATTTTATCACTGAAGCACAAGTCCACTTACTGTATTTGCAGGAGAGAAAATACTTATTTACAATAAGTCTTAATTCTGTAGTTTTAAACTTATTCCTTAGTCTCCATTTATTTATAAACATAATATAGGTTTGCAGTGTGTTTTACATAGGACCGAATGATATCCTTGTGTGCAAGTATCATCTGGAACATTCTCACGAATCTTGTGACCTTCCCACACAGGCAAATCCATAGTGAGTCAAGTACCATAAATCATACCATCCGAACTCCAAAAGTCATACCACTTTGTCAGTTTTTCTTAATTTCAAATTACACTATATTTATTAGGTTGACTTGCAGCTAAATTTTTGAATGATTCATCCTATAAAATATCTGAGTTTTAAAATGAATGTCATCTTTTGTGTCTTCACACAGTGTCAAAGTTGAGTGAAATTAGGGGTGTAACAGAATGCAAGGCCATCCAGGAACCAAAAACAAAAAGCACTAAACCAGGAACTGATGATACGAGAGAACAAAAGGCTAACAAGTTTTCCCTCCTCTGGGCCTTTCTGTGTATTACATTTTCATACCTCAGCTTCTTACACTCTAAGTCTCTTTCATAACAAAAGTTGTTTCATTAGGAAAGCAAGTATGCAAGGGGATTAGAGACAATTGAAAGTATGTCAGGAAAACAGGCATACATCAACAACAGCAACAACATCAACAACAACAACAACAGAAAAAAAACACCGCTTGTTGCTGCTTTACATATTGATATCTTCGAAGTGTGTGTTCAGGCTAACACATACAGATATACACTATTAATCTAATATCCTGTCATCGATTATTGCTTGTTTTCTTTCTTGTCTTTGGATTTTTGGTTCTTGTGTTTTCTTTTTTTTTTTTTTTTTTTTT
>PVLD010018771.1:0-38120 GCA_004027595.1 Dinomys branickii
TGTGTATTCATCTCAGATGCCCATTTCTGGATTGGGTCTTTGAATTTGGACAGATACATGTTTTTTAATTCTTTGTATGTTCTAGATAGAAGACCTTTGTCTGAAGGACAGCCAGCTAGGATTTTTTCCCAATTTGTGGGTTTAATTTCGTTCTTTTCTATCTTCATTTGTTCTATTTCTTTCTCTTATCTGATTGCTCTGGCTAATGCTTCCAGAACTATATTCAATAGGACTGGTGATAGTGAACATCCTTCTTTCTCATTTTAAAGTTTTCAGTTTTTGATAATTTAGTACAATGCTAGCTGTTGTTTTGTTACAGTTTCATCAGATAGAGATAAAGATCACCTATTCAAATTTTCTGCAGGATTTTTATCACGAATGGGTGTTGGACATTGTCAAATGTTTTTTCTGCATCTATTGAGATGATCTTGTGATTTTTGTCTCTGGATCTGTTGATATCATGTATTATAGTTATTTATTTGTGCATGTTGAATGAACATCCCTGAATCTCTGGGATGAATCTGACTTGATCAAGATATATAATTCAACAGTGGGCATCTGAAATGAATAGACACTTGTCAGATGAAGAAGAAAAATGTTCAGTATCACTGGTCATAAATGAGATGCAAATTATCAATGCTGAAAATCCATCTCACTCCAGAAAGAATGACAATTAGGATGATATCAATCAGTAATGAATATTGGAGGGGCTGTGGGATAAAAGGGACCCTTCTCCCCTGTTGGTTGACAGACAGTAGTGAAACCAAAACCCAGCCACACCCATCTGATCCAGTTATAACCATTTCATCCAGCTATTCCCCTCCACGGTGTGTTTCCAAAAGAATTAAAAACTTCATACCACAGTGATATATGTATACCCATGTTTACCACAGCACATTTTGTAATTGCTAAATCTTGGAAACATCCCAAATGACCATCAACTGATGAATATTTAAAGAAGATTTTTTTTATATACAGTGGTGTACTACTCAGCCATAAAGAGGCCAAGCTTGAGAAATTTCTAGCTAAATATGCACCTTGAGGACTTACTCTCAAGTGAATCAACCAGACACATGTATGTAAATACTGCATTATTTCTCCGATGAGAGAAGCCCAAAGTGTAAATAAGGACCAAAATGAATAATAGATATTGTTTAATGGGGAGAAAATGTTCAGATGGGAATAGGAACTAGGGATGAGGGAGGGTTGAAAGAAGGAAAAGAAAAGAAAAATGATGAGAAAAGAAGAAAGAAATGGAAACAAAGCTTTTGTAAATAAGGTGGGGAGACAGGTTGAAGAGAGAGTAGAATGATGGAGAAAAACAATCAAGCTATGTCATGTACAAATTCCCTATGGTGTATGTGATGGTTACGCATACCTCAAATGTACCAATACACTTAATTACTAAAAAATGTGATATATCAGAGACAAAGTGCTACCTTGTATTTCCAGGGCGTTAAAAAGATGAGCTGTGCCTATGTGCTATCCCCATGCGGGATGGTGACATTGTGGGTGGATAGAAGGGGATCATCTAAGCTTTGCTGGTGGCACTCACCACTTTCCTTCCTAGCCAGCTTGTTCATCCGGTAGGATTTGCAGGTGCAGTACAGGTGTATGACAGCTACCACCACAACAGGCTGGGTGATGGCAAACAGAATCCTCAGAGCTTTCTGATTCACCTTCAGCTGCCCTTCAGTTTTCCCAATTAGGCACACTGGGGCTGGCATGTGGGTCTCAGAGGTCATGTCCAATGGTCTGCGAGGCCAGAGGTGGAAATATTCAGAATCTCCAGTCTCTTGCACACAGAAGGTGGATTCTGAGAGAGAGTGATGGAAATATTAGCAAGTGATTCATTTAAAGAATGATGGTATAGCAATAACTTATTAAGACTAAACTGCTCTTACAACCAACATCCATTTAATTTATTGTAGAAAGTTTTCTTTCTGGGTTCAGATAAAAAGTTTGTACAAACTATGAAATGGAAAACATAATAGGATTTAGAGAATTTCTTTTTCATCCCTGGTAGATATAAGAAATTTATGTATTTATTTATTCATTTTTTAATGAATAAAGATCTTCATGAATGAATGAATCTCTGTTTGATGTGTGCCCTTTGGGTGTTTTTCAGGTTTTTAAATGTGTTCCTTCTTCCTTCTCCAAGTAGCTCTGCTCACTTCACTGTACTTCTCACTTCGCCTTCCCAGAAATGTAAGCAACACAGGAAGTACTTGCTCGTGGAAACTCATAAGGAGGGACCTTCCAGGGGCCGAAGGGGGTGTGCAAGGGCAGTGCCTGACCTTGGAGCTATGTGAGCTTCACAGTGAGAAAGTGTAAACTCAGTTTACACTGAGAGGTGAGAGCACAATCAGAAATAATGCATGCTGCTAAAAATGACAAAGAAACAAGGATTATGAAATCAGGAAGCAGACCAGAAGAGAGCTAGAAAGAGCTGTTCAAAGAAGGTATATTTCCAGCAACACACTTTTAGATTTTCCGCCCCCACCCTCCAGTGTAGTAGGGAAGAATGAGCAAGAGAAGAGGAAGAAGGAAAGGAGGGAGGGAGGCAGAGGATACAGTGTAGACAAAGAGAGAATTGAGAAGGCCGTTGGTGAAAGGGGCTGCTCTCTGCTGAGAATTCATGGGAGGAGAATCTTGAGGGCAGGAAAATGCAATGTCACAGATATGCCAAGGCAGGAAAAATGACATCTTTAGTACAGGAGATTCTTTCAGTGGAAGCTCGTGGTGGCTGAATTCCACTCGTATGTGGAGCAGAGGGAGTGGGCGCTAAGAAGCTGCTGAATCTGTTCTGCTTTGAAGGAAGAAATGCATTTTCCATCCAAGTTCACATCATGGTTAGCAAGTGTGCTGCTTTTGTGATCTTCATCTTTCTGTCTTGGTTCCTGGATTCTCTCTCTCTGTCCTTTAACAGTGTCTTAATCTCTGGGATTGACTAGGTAATAACTTGTCTTTAAGAAAATATCCATCCTTCTGTCAAATCAGGAGCTAGGGACATATGTTTTATCTGTGTCTTTCATATGTGGTCTAAGAAGGCAGAGGGGTTTTCATCTTTCTCCTGGGAAATAGTTGACAATTTAAAATGAGTAGAGGGCTTGGTTTTTGTCCCTCTTACATGTTCAGTAATAAATATCCCAAATTTCTCTTATTCCAATCTCCTGTTTGGCTGTTAGGCCAGTAGGGGTCTTGGGTAGGGACTGCTTGTGCACCAGTGTGTCAGGCCTGAGCTGAGCAACCCTGTGCTTTCCCTTGTAAACAATGACAAGTTATAGCTTGCCCATGGTAAAGAAATAAGGGTAAAAGTATTTCATATCAGGCTATAGTTGCACTGCAGTCCCCTGACACCAGCTCTGTACCAACCTGCACTGATTGCCCCTATAGCTTTAAACTCAAACATTTCATCTGGATTCTTTAGATTCTTTAAAACTGCACCCTGAGGAGGGAACCTACATATACTCAGTTCCTCCTTTAAATTTTTACTGATATCATTCTGATCTCAGCCTGCCCATCTGCAGAGGAATGCGATCTTCCCAGAGCTCCCATGTCCAGGTGGTTCCTCACGTGCGTTGTTACACAGTAGAATCTGATTGTTCTCCTGGCTGCTTATCTTCTGACTTTCTAAAGTTAAGATGACATTCATCCCTAGATGTACTGTTACAGCAAAAATTGGTCTGAATTCCGCAAGAGATCAAAGAACTCTACCTGGAATAAACAGAGTTTTATTAATTTGGACCAGTCACCACTCATCCTTGACTTGAAGGTCAGGAATGTGGGCGCCTAATTGCCTTTGTTCTCACCTTATATACATTTTTGGTTTACATGGTAACAGACTGGAACGTTTTAGCCCTGGCCACAGTTGTTTTCCTTGTGCCACGTGACCAGGTCAGGTTCCAGCAATGAGCCCAACCACAGTGATATATACCTTCTCTACTTTGTTCTATATGTTCCCTTTAGATAACCATACATTTCCTTTATGGTTACAATGTTTATCTAGGGCCATGGTAGGGATGAAACAACTCATGCAAGGTTTGTCTTTGGAGAAATATTCCCGGGCAAAATCAGGACTGCAAAGTTAACTTTTTACAACCCATCTGGGATGTTTTTCTGGGATGTTTGCCTTTCCTGGAAAAGCAGCTATTAGGAAAAGCAACTTACATTTGTGTTTTATGTATGCTAACAGAGTAACAAAAGATGTTTAGTCTTTTTCTTCATTCATGTACAGGTAAAACTGATGAGTGTGCCTTTCCTGATTAGAAAATCATAGCTGCTAATCAACAAATACACTTTAACCTGTGAGCTTCAGTACTTAGAGAGTAAAATGGACTTTTTTTTTGAGACAGGGTTGAGCTGTGTAGCTGGCCTTGAGTTCACTATGTAGCCCAGGCTGGCCGCAAACTGATGGTGAGCCTCTTGCCTCAGCTTCTCAAGTTCTGGGAATGCAGTCCTGTGCCAGTACACCTGCCTAAAATGGACTTTGAAATCTGCACAGTCTTGTTTTGCTATTAGAAAAGTTGCTTAGGTGATTAGATAGATAACACAAGTATCTTAGAGACTTTTTTGCTCTAGGGCCCAGAGCAAAGTTCCTTGAGTCAATTGTGCTTATGTTTATCTCTAAAGGTTATGTCTTTTTAAAAAAAATTAACTAAGTTTATGAGTACAATTTAGCTATATACAATGATCACATTGATCATATGGAACTTGTACCTGTACATGATATATCTTGATTTCTCTTTTTTTCCTCTTATTCTTCTCCCCTCAACAAATCTTTCATTCCTTATTTACAAAGGTTGTTTCCATTTTTTATCCTTCTTTTTTCTTTTCCTTTCTTTTCTTCTCTCCTCTATGCACCTTAGTTCCTGTTTCATTTTGAGTAATTTCTACTTATTTCACAACATCTACTGTACAGTTTGGTTCTTATTTATATTTTCTATTTCTAACATCAGAGAGGCAATGTGATAGATATTTACATATGTGTGTCCAATGTATTTCACTTCAGATGCCCATTTTGGGACTGGATCTTTAAATTTGGATAGTTATTATTTTTTTCCATTCCTCAATATATATTCTTTCAATATATGTTCTAGATATTAATCCTTTGTCCGAGGGAAATTATCTATATGTTTTCCCCACTCCATGTATTGTCTTTTCATTCTACTGGTAATTTCTTTTGCTGTATGAAAGTTTTTTAGAAGACTGAGATCCTGTTTGCTGATTCGTGGTAGTACTTCCTGAGCAATTGGGGTTTGTTTATGAAATCTTCGCTACTTCCACATAGGTGAACAGATAGAACTTCAAGAATTCTATCAATTTTCTCTTTCAGCATATTTAGTGTTTTTGTTTTAATATTTAGATTCTTGATACATTTTGATTTTATTTTAGTGCATGGTGATAGACATTGATCTAGTTTTAGTGTTTGGCATGTGGAAAGCCAGTTTTTCCAGAACCATTTATTAAAGAGGGCATCTTTCTTTCTTCCAGTGAACCTGTTTGGCCCCTTTGTCAGAGATAAGGTAGCTGAGTGTGTTTGGAGTAGTTTCTAGATCTTCTAATTTGTTCTTTTGATCTACAGATCTGGTTGTTTTGTTTTATTTGCCAGTACCATGGTGTTTTTCTCATGGTAGCTCTGCAGTACAGTTTCATGTCAGGGATTGTGAGGCTGCTGCCTTGCTTTTGTTCCCTAGAATAGTTTTTGCTATTTTATATCTCTCCTGGTTCCAAATAAATTTTAAGAATATTTTCTCTCCTTCTGTGAGGCATGCTAATGCTATTTTTTTTTTTTTTTTTTTTATCTCTGACAGAGTGTCTTGCTATGCAGTTCAGGCTGGCCTAGAGCTCACTTTGCTTTGTAGTGCCACTTGTCTCAAACTCACAATGACCCTCCTACCTCAGCCTTCCAAGTGCTGGGATTACAGGTGTGCACCACCACGCCTGGCGTGTTGCTAATGGTACTTGTTTTGGGATTGCATAAATCTGTGTATAAATTTTGGAGGTATGGCCATTTTCACTATGTTAGTTCTTCCTACCCATGAGCAAGGGAAAACTTTCCTTTCCGTGATATTCTCTTTGATCTCCTTTTCCAGACTACTGTAATTTTCACTATATAGGTCTTTTATTTCCTTTGTTAGACTGAGTCTTAAGTATATCATTTTTTTCAATGCTATTGTGAAAGGTGTTGTTTCCCTAATACCACTCTCATTTTGTTTGTGTGCAGGAATGCTATGGATTTGTGAGTGTTGACTTTGTATCCAGCTATGCATCTGAATTAAGTTATTAAATCTACAAGTCTTTTGGTGAAGTTTTGGGGGTCTTCTATGTAGAGTATCATATCATCTGCATATAATTATAATTTAACTTCTTCCTTCATATCCTGATTACTTTTATTTCTTTTTCTTGTCCAATGTACCCAGAACTATATTAAACAGGAGTGGTGATAGTGCACATACTTGTGTATTCTTGATTTTATAGTGAAAGATTTCAGGTTTTGTCCATTTAGTATAATATTGGCTGTTGGTTTTCCATAGATGGCTTTCATCAGATTGAGATAAAGACTATCTATACCAATTTTCTGTAGGTTTTTAAAGAATCATCATTGCAGTTTGTCATATCCTTTTTCTGTATCTATTGAGTTTATCATGTGCTTTCTGTCTTTAATTCTGTTGATATAGTGTATTGCTGCATTTTGTTTACCAGTATATTATTAAGAATTGTTTACATCTATGTTTATTAGGAGATTGGCTTGTAATTTTATTTTTTGGTTGGGTCCTTCTCTGGTTGTGTTACCAGGGTAATACTTGCTCTCAGTAATGATATTGGGAGCATTTTTTCCCTTTCAATTGATTAAAGAATTTCATCAGTAGTAGCATTCGGTCTTTTCTGAATTTCTTGTACAATTCAGCAATGAATCCATCGGACCTGAGCTTTTAGTTGGTAAGTTTTTAGATTACATTTTCAATTTTATTGACTGATATTGGGTTACTTAAAATTTTATATCTTCTTGATTCAGTTTTGGCAATTCATATGTATCTAGGAATCTGTCCATTTCTTCTGTGTTTTCCACCTTAATAGCATATGGGTTCTTAAAGTAGATATTGATGATTTTATGGATTTTTACAGGAACCATTGTGATTTCACCCTTTTCATTCCTCATTGCATGAACTTGACTCTTCTCTTTTTCTCTTTTGATAAGGTTGGATAAGGATTTATCTATTTTATTTAATCTTTTAAAGAACTAACTCTTTGATTCATTGATTCATTGTATTGTTTTCTTAGTCTCAATTGCATTCATTTCTTCTCTTATCTTTACAATTTCCTCCAATGTAAAAGCTTTGGGTTTGATTTGTTCTTCTTTTTCCAGAAGTTAGAGGTTTAATGTTAAGTTTTTTATTTTAGCTTGTTCTGTTTTCCTGATGTGAGTAATCACTGTATAAATTTCCTTCTTAAGACTGCTGTCATTGTGTCCCATCAGTTCTGTTATATTGTATTGGCATTTTCGTTTAATGGTAGATACTCTTTAATTTCTTTAATTTCATCTATGTCCTAAACTTTTCAGTAAGATGTGATCCCAGTTATTGATTCTTTGCAGTATTTCCTGTGTGGTTTGACTTCTGTTCATTAACTCTGTGCCTATCCCTATGTCTTCAAGATTTTTATCTACTTTCTCTTACAATAGATTTAATGTTTCCATTTAAATATTTAGATCAGTAATCCATTTTGACTTAAGTATGGTGCATGGTGATAGACACGGGTCTATATTCAGTCTTTGGCAAGTGGCAAGCCAATTTTTCCAGCGTCATTTATTGAAGAGACTACTTTTCCTCCATTGAACTACTTTGGCCCCTTTGTCAAAGATTAGGTGCCTGAGTGTGCTTGTGGTTGTCGCTGCTTCTTCCAGTGTGTTCCACTGATCCTCTTTAGCCAGTACCGTTTTGATTTCATTGCAGCAGCTTTGTAGTATAATTTCAAGTCAGGGATTGTGATTCTACCTGACTTGTCTTTGTTGCCCAGATTGCTTTTGCTATCCTGGATCTCTTCTGCTTTCAGATGAATTTAAGGAATGTTTTCCCTAGATCTGTGAGGTATTCTAATGGCAATTTAAAGAGAATTGCATTGAACTATACAGCAATTTTGCTAGTGTGGCCATTTTCACAATGTTGGTTCTTCCTATCCAGGAACAAGGGATATCTTTCCATTTTCTGAAATCCTCTTCCATCTCTTTTTCAGAGTACTGTAGTTTTCATTGAATAGATCTTTGACTTCTTTTGTTAGATTGATTCCTAAATATTTCAATTTCTTGGATGCTATTGTGAAAGGTGTGGTTTCCTTAATTTCTGTTTCAGTCTGTTCTTTGTGTAAAGAAATTCTATTGATTTTTGAGTGCTGACTTTGTATCCTGCTACCCTACTAAATTTGTTAATTAATTTAAGGAGTATTCTTGTAGTGTTTTGGGAGTCCATGGAGAGTACCATGTCATTTGCAAATAGTGACAATTTCACTTCTTCCTTTCATATCTTCATTCCTTTTATTTCTCTCTCTTGTCGAGTTGCTCTGGCTAATGCTTCCAGAACTGTGTTGAATAGGAGGTGTGACAGTGGAAAATCTTGTCTTGTTCCTCATTTTAAAGCGAAAGCTTTCAGCTTTTGTCCATTTAGTATGATGTTGGCTGTTGGTTTATCATAGATGACTTGCTCAGCTTGAGATAAAGACCATCTATTCCTATTTTCTGTTGGTGTTATCATGAATAAATGTTGGACTTTGTTGAAAGCTTTTTTCTGCATCTATTGAGGTGATCATGTGGTTTTTTTCTTTGGCTCTATTGATATGATGTATAGCAATTATTGATTTGCATATATTGGACCAACCCTGCATTCCTAGAGTGAATACAATTTGGTCATCATGTATGATTATTTTGAGGATTTGCTATATTCTATTTGCTAGTATTTTATTGAGTGTCTTTGCATCTATATTCATTAGAGAAATTGGCCTATAGTTCTCTTTCTTGGTTGGGTCATTTTCTGGTTTTGATATCAGCATAATACTTGCCTTCAAAATGAGTTAGGGAGAATTGCTTCCTTTTCAACTTCATTAAAGTGTTTCAGTAGTGCTGGCATTGAATGTTCTCTGATTTTCTTGTAGAATTCTGCTGTGAATCCATCAGGGGCAGGGCTTTTCTTTGTAAATTTTTAATCATATTTTCAGCCTCATTAATTGATAGTGAGTAGTTTTGGATTTTTATATCTTCTTTTATTTTTTTAAATTTTTTTTATTTTAAAAGTATAAAAAAACAAAAAGATATTAACAAACAGACACAAAGTAGCATAAGAATAGTACAATCGAATCTGAGTTACAGATAAGGTGACAGGGAATCAACAATGGTTGTTGTATTACATATTCATAACTTCTAAGTGTATATTCAGGAAAATAGGTCTAGACATGCAAAGTTGATCAGACAGTTAATCATCAACTACTCCTTACAATAAAGTGACCTAAGTCAGTAGTACAACTTCTTTTTATAGTGTGAAAGCAAAAAGAACTACATCAACTACAACAGAAAAAGAAATAGAAAAAAAAGAAGGAAAAATAAACGAAAAGCATTAACAAAGAGACACAAAGTAGCTCAATAAACTTATAATCATAATTGAATTATAGACAAAGCAACAGATAACCAACAATAGTTGTTGCATTTCATATTGATATCTTCAAAATGTATGCTCCAGAGAACACATATAGACATACAAGATTGATCAAACAATCAGTCATCAACTATTCTTTACCATTCAATGACATAAGTCAATAGTAGAACCATGTTAGCCATCCTGCACATATGTATATAGATACATACTTACATATGTACATACATAAATTTTTGCCTCATTCTTTTCTCCTTTCCCTCGTCCCATCTGTTCTTCACTTTTGAACAGATTTCCTTCATGTCTCTTAGTTTATGTTCCCACCCTCAGGTTCTTACACTAGTGACACAATACATTGTCTGCACATGTACCTCTGATTTATTTCACTTATGAGTATGGTGTCTAATTGTGACCATTTGCCTACAAAGTCCCCAAAACTGTCTTTCTTTATAGCTGAATAATATTCCATTGTATAAAAATGCCAGTTTTTAAATCCAGTCTTCTGTGGATAGACATTTGGGTTGCTTCCACAATTTAGCTATTACAAATTGCGCTGCTATAAACATGGGTGCACATATATCAGAGTGATATGATGTTTTCAGATCTTCTGGGAAAATACCCAGAAGAGGAATAGCTGGTTCGAATGGAACCTCTAGACCTAGTTTGCTGAGGAATCTCCAAACTGCTCTCCACAGTGGTTGCACCAGTCTGCATTCCCACCAGCAGTGTAATAGAGTCCCTATTTCTCCACAGTCTCGCCAGCATTTGTTATTGGATGATTTTTTCATACTGGCCATTCTTACTGGGGTGAGATGGAATCTCAGTGTTGTTTTTATTTGCATTTCTTGAATGACTAAGGATGTGGACCATTTTCTCATATATTTATTTGCCATTTGTATTTCTTTATCTGAGAAGTGTGTATTCATCTCAGATGCCCATTTCTAGATTGGGTCTTTGAATTTGGATAGGGATATGTTTTTTAATTCTTTGTATGTTCTAGATAGAAGACCTTTGTCTGAGGGACAGCTAGCTAGGATTTTTTCCCAATTTGTGGGTTTTCTTTTCACTTTGCTGGTGATTTCTTTAGATGTGCAAAAACTTTTCAGTAAGATGAGGTCCCAGTTATTGATTCTTTGAAGTGTTTCCCTTGCAGTTTCATTTTTGTTCATGAACTCTCTGCCTATTCCTATGTCTTCAAGATTTTAACTATTTGCAGATGACATGATACTATACATGGAGGACCCCAAAAACTCCACAAGAAAACTCCTGGAATTAATTGACAAATTCAGCAGAGTAGCTGGATACAAAGTCAACACCCAAAAATCAATAGCATTCCTATACACGAACAACAAACAGACTGAGAGAGAAATTGAGGAAACCATACCCTTTACAAAAGCATCCAAGAAATTGAAATACTTAGGAATCAATCTAACAAAGAATGTGAAAGATTTATTCAGTGAAAACTACAGTACTCTGAAAAAAGAGATCAAAGAGGATTTCAATAAATGGAAAAACATCCCCTGCTCATGGTTAGGAAGAACCAACATTGTGAAAATGGCCAGACTACCAAAACTGTTGTACAGATTCAATGGAATTCCTATTAGCATAACTTACAGATCTAGAGAAAATATGCCTTAAATTCATCTGGAACCAGAAGAGACCCAGAATAGCAAAAAGCAATTCTGGGCAACAAGGACAAGTCAGGTGGAATCACAATCCCTGACCTGAAATTATACTACAAAGCTACTGTAATAAAATCAACCTGGTACTGGCTAAAAAACAGACCTGAGGATCAGTGGAACAGACTGGAAGATGCAACCACAACGAAAAACACACTCAGCCACCTAATATTTGACAAAGGGGCCAACCAAACTCACTGGAAAAAGGATCACCTATTTAATAAATGGTGCTGGAAAAACTGGCTTGCCTCTTGCCGAAAACTGAACATAGACCCAAGTCTATCACCATGCACCAAACTCAGATCAAAATGCATGTGTGTTTTTTTTTTGCGGTACTCGGGATCGAACTCAGGACCCTGCGCTTGCTAGGCAAGCGCTTATTCCACTGAGATATATCCCCAGCCTCAGATCAAAATGGATCACAGATCTCAATATTAAAACAGAAACTCTAAATCTATTGGAAGAGAAAGTAGGTAAAAATTTTATATCTTCTTGATGCAACTTTGTAATTCATACATATCTAGGAGTCTGTCCATTTCTTCTGAGTTTTCTATCCTATGGAGTAAAGATTTTCAAAGTAGATATTCATGATCTTTTGAATTTCTGTAGGATCTGTAGTGATTTCATCCTTTTCATTTCTTATTGCATGAATTTATGTTTTTTCTTTTCTTTCTTTGATAAGGTTGTATAGGGGTTTATAAATTTTATTTATTCTTTTAAAGAACAAAGTCTCTGATTCATTTATTTTTTTGAAGTGTTTCCTTCATCTCAATTGCATTAATTTCTGCCCTGATATTTATAATGTCCTCCCTTCTCTGGGATTTGGGATTGACTCGTTTTTCTTTTTCTAAAAATTTGAGGTGCAGCATTAGGCTATTTATTTGTTCTCTTCCTGTTGTCCTTATGTGTGAGTTCACCACTTTAAATTTTCCTCCGAGGGAAATTTAGGGGTAATTTCAAGGGCTAGTTTCGTTGCATCCCACAGATTCCTGTAAGTTGCATTTACATTTTTGTTTGTCTGTAGGTATTTTTAATTTGTTCTGTGGCCTATTTGTTGTTCAGAAGGTTGTTATTTAATTTGCAAGTGTTTGTGAAGTTTTTGGAGTTCCTTTTGTCATTAATTTCCAATTTCATTGCACTGTGGTCAGATAATATGCATGGGATAATTTCAGTTCTGGTTCTGTGGGGTAGAATGTGGTCGATTTTAGAGAATGTCCCATATGCAGCTGAGAAAGATGTGTATTCTGATGTTGTGGGGTGGAACACTGTATACATCTAATTTTTTTTAAATTTTTTTTTGTTTTTTGCGGTACTGGGGATCGAACTGAGGACCCTGCTGTATACATCTACTCAGTCCATTTGTTAGCAGATTTGGTTCAGATCTCTTATTTCTTTGCTGATCTTTTGTCTAGTTGACCTATCTCTTTGTGTGAAAGGGGTATTTAGATCCTCTATTATAATAGTGTTATTAATTATTTGTTTATTCATGTCTGTTAAGATTTGTCTTGTATAGTTTGGTACTCCTGTATTTGTTACATACATGTTTATGACTGTTATCTTTTCTTGTTGCAATTTTCCCCTTATAAGTATGTAGTCACCTTCTTTCTATCTTTGATTGTTTTCAGTTTGAAGTTTAAACTGTTTGCAAAAAGAAATAGGTACAACTGCTTTTTTTCTGCTTACTGTTGAGAGGAGAGTTGTTTTCAATCCTTTGACTTTCAGTCTATGGATTTCCTTTTGAGTAAAATGTGTTCCCTGTATATAGCATATTGTTGAGTTTTGTTTCTTAATCCACTCTGCCAGTCTGTTTCTTTAGACTGGTAAATTGAGGCCATTTACATTAATGGGTATAACTGATGTATATTGCTTATCATTGTCATGGTATTTACTTACTGTTGGTTTTCTACTTTTCCTACCTGTTTAATCGTTTACTTTCCCTGAGGATTATTTTCTATTGTTGTTCTTGACATTGTAGTCATTTTTATCTCTGTCTAGAATATCTTTTCGTACTCTTTGTAAGGTTAGTTTGGCACTTATGAAGTTCTTCAGGTGTTCTTTGTCATTGAAATATTTTATTTCTCCATAAATTTGAAGGATAGTTTTGCAGAATACATCAATCTCAGTATGAAGCGGTTTCGTCTCATGACCTGTAATACTTCACTCCATGCTCTTCTCAATTGGAAGGATTTTATTGAGAAATCTTCTGTGACTTTGATGGGCTTTCCTTTATAGGTGATCTGATTCTTCTCTGTAGTAGCATTTAATATTCTGTTCTTTTACTGTATATCTGGGATCTGATTTTTATATATCTGGGTGTAGTTCTGTTTGGGTTATGACTAGTTGGAGTTCTATATGCCTCACTTAACTGTATGAGAATCTTTTATCTTGCTTAGGAAATTTTCTGCTATTATTTCTGCAAATATTCTCTTTATGTCATGTGTTGCTTCTCGCTATTTGTTGACTCCCACTAGGCTTACATTATTTTTCTTTGCCTCATCTTGCAGCTGTTGAATTGATTTTTCCTGATTCCTTATTAATTTTAAGAGATCATTTCACAATTGTTAGCTGCCATACTGTCTTTGAGATCTGAAATAATCTCTGGCTTCATTCAAATGGTTTAGCCAGCTTTCAGTGGAAGTTTTGATTTCCTATATATCTCTTTGAATCTGTTTCATGCATTCTAGTTTACTCCTGTGTTTTTCATTTAATGTTTCCATGAGTTTCTTATGTTCATCATTTTTTATGTTTTTTCTTTAGATGTGCTGTGCAGTTCTTTTATTACTCTTGTCATTTCAGTTTTTACCTCACTGATTATTTCTGATTTGATGTCTTCTGTGGCCTGATGGAGTTGTTTCTTTACTTCCATTGCAAACATTTCAGCAATTTCAGGTGTGTGTTTACCAAGTTGTCCCATGTCAATGTCTCCTGGACTTTTTCTGGGTAGGGTGGAGTTCTGAGATTGCATTGTAGTCCTTCATCTTGTCATTTTTAATGCTGGAGGCAGAGTGCCCAGTCTTCCCTGGCAACTCAGTAAAAGTTGATAACTTCCCTGGTTTTCCTGGTGGTCAGATTTGTCCTTCAGTGGCCACAAGATGGGCTGCTCACTCTGGGGTCTTCAGGTAGTTGGTGGAGTGTACCTAGTTCTCCCAGGTTCCAGATATGAACCATGATATCAGCTGACTGCAGACCCTTGATCAAGTGTCCCCAGGCAGTTCAGGGCACGTGTATGACCAAAAAGCTGCCCACACTGTTGGAGTCATCATTGACCATTTGATCCTTTGTCTCCAGGCAGTTCAGGATGCAGGTGGAGCCCAGACATGAACTGCAGTGTCAGCAGTTCATAGACTGCCTGACTGGGGTCTCTAGGTAGCTCAGGGTACATGCAGGAGCCAGATGCAGGCTGCACTGGTGGTGATCACAGACTGCCTGTTTCTATGACCTCTGGGACGTCAGGGCATGTGCAAAGCCTAGTGGACTCCCTGATCTAATACCTCAGGTGGCGCAGGGCATGTTCATCAAGGGCCCAAATGTGAACTCTGGAGTTACCAGTTTGTGAGCCTTCTGAGCCAGTATCTACTGGCTGCACTGGGTGCACGGGGGGTGGAGACCAAATTTTTTTTATTTTAAAGAGAATAATATATAGAGCACAATAGCAAAATGCCAACAACATAGACAGAAACAAAACAAAGCAAATCAATAAAAATGATACAAGGTTTCACAACAAACTGATAGGTATTAACAGTGGCTGTTATATTACATATTGTTATCTTGAATGAAGTTGCTCAGGTTATGAGATGTAAGAATACAAGATTGATCAAACCATTAAAGAGAATAAAAAATAAAAGCAAAAAATCCATTAGAAACCATATAGAGTTTCATTAGACAAGATAGTAGGAATTCACAAATGGTTGTTATATTGCATATTGTTGGTTTCACATAAGTTGTTCAGATTACCAGATATAAGCATGCAAAATTGGTAAAAAAGGAAAAAAAAATAGGCATTAACTGTACCTTTCAATACACCAATAGACTTCAGCAGTACAGTTATCCCAGCTTTCTCTTTCTTTATTTTCTCCCTTCCTTCTTCCTTTCTTTTTCTCCTCTCCCTCATCTCAGTTGTTCCTTCCTTTGAACAGCTTCTTTCCCTTTCATAATACCTATTGTATGTTTTGGATTTTATTTACACTTTCAGGTTCTTATGCTAGGGAGACAATACCATGTTTACACATGTGACTCTGATTTTTTTCACTCATGAGTATGGGTTCTAGTTGCATCCACCTATCTGTAAAAGCCTCAAGTTACCTTTTTATAGCTGGGTAATACTCCATTGTATAAAAATACCACATTTTTTTTCCTTTTTGGGTACAGTTTCCATGGTAACAGAAGCAAGAAAGGGAGACCAACAGCTGCTGCCCTTGTCCTGTGAAAGGATTCCCAGGGAGGGAGGCAGTTCATGGAGACATAGAACTGTGATACTTATACTCAAAGAAAGTGACATTATCTGAAATAGAATATGAGGAATTTCTAAAACAGAAACTAGAAGAAAATGAAAGTTAGGAGAGAGACATGAAACAACAGCCAATGTTAATCTTACAGACAGAAAAATAAAGAAACTCAGAATATCCAGTACATGGGAAAGGCCATGTATGAAAGTCTAAAACCAACATCACACTTAATGGCAGAGATGAAAGCTTTTCTCTAACATGAGAAACAAGGGAAGAGCATGTACTTGGGCCACATGTGTTCAACATGGAAATCTTATTAAAAGCAACAGCAGGAAACATCAAAATTAGAAATTAAGAAGAAAATTGTTCTCTGTTAACAGTTGACATCATTTATTTACAGAAAACCTTTACTGTTCTACAAAACACTGTTAAACCCAGTAAATACATTTGCCAATGTTGCAACATAGAAAATCAACATGCAGAAATAATTACATTTCTATATGATAACAATTAACTACGTCAGTAAAAAATTAGTGAAACAATCCCATTTATAGTAACAGCAAAATAATAAACTGTTTGGGAGTGAACTTAACTTCCAATAAACTTCTTGGTATAAAGTACTTATGAATAAATTTAATATTTTTATAATAGGAACAAAATATTGTTGAAAGAAAATCAAGTGAACACAAGTAATTAGGAAAACATGGAAGCTGAGTGTGGTGGCAATCACCTGTAATCTCAGCACTCAGGAGGTTGAGGCAGGAGGATCATTTTGAATTGGAGACCAGCCTTGGCTACAAAATGCACATCTTTTTTTTTTTTTTTGGCGGTACTGGGGATCGAACTCAGGACCCTGTGCTTGCTAGGCAAGCGCTTATTCCACTGAGCTATATCCCCAGCCCTACAAAATGAATTCAAGACCACCTTGAACTGCATAGCAAGACTCTGTTTAAAAAAAAATAAATAAATAAAGGAAAACATCTCACGGCAATGGCAATAAAGATTTAAAATTCTTATGAGGTCACTACTATCCAAATAACATACAGGTCCAATGAAATCCTGTCAAATTCACAGTGAGTTTTTTTTTTGAGAAGTAGAAAAATTCATCCTAATATTCATAGGAAATTTTAAGGCATCCTTGCAGAGCCAAAAGAATCTTTAAAAGGATCTATAAATTTGGAGGCTTTGTGTTTTCTGAATTTGACACTGTATAGCCATGGTAATAAAAAATATATATTGCTGGCATAAAACCAGACATATTCACCCTTGGCATTGAGTAGAGTGCCCACAAACTAACTCAGATATATAGTGAAGATATTTTCAGTAAGTGTCCCAAGATTATTCACTGAAGAAGAGTAGTTTCTTCAAGTAATGACATTAGAAAATCTGAATATCCATAAGCATAAAGAATGCAGAAAAAGGGGGGCTGGGGATATAGCTCAGTGGAATAAGCGCTTGCCTAGCAAGCGCAGGGTCCTGAGTTCGATCCCCAGTACCGCAAAAAAAAAAAAAAAAAAAAAAAAAAAAAAAAAAAAAAAAAAAAAAAAAAAAAAAGAATGCAGAAAAAGAGAAAGAGTAGGAGGATGAACAGGAGGAGGAAGCAGAGAAATGGCACAAAAAGGAAATGTGGAAGAGGAAGAAATGGTTACTGGGATGTTCCCATGTACAGTACAAAAATAACTCAAAATGAGTCTCCTAAGTATTAGAGTCAACAATATAAATCATATAGAAGAAAACATAGGAGAAAATCTGCCTGGTATTCGATTTGGAAATAATTTTTGGATATGGCACCAAAAGCATAGGCAAATAAAAGGCAAAAATAGGTAGATTAGACCTTAGAAAATTAAAAAGTTTTGTGCATTAAGTTTCAGTACAGTAGAAGGAAATGCAGGATATTAGAAAAAATATTTGACAATCATGTATGTGATAAGGTTTTGATATCCAGAGTGTATATACATATACATATACATATACATATACATATACATATATACACACACATATATACACTTTGGATATCAAAACCTTATGTATGTATACACATATATGTATATATGTGTATCTGGATATATATATACACACACACACACACACTTTGGATATCAAAACCTTATATATGTATACACATATGTGTGTGTGTGTGTGTGTGTGTGTGTATATATATATATATATATATATATATATACACACACACATTTGTACAATGCAAATCAAATAAACTACCAGATTAAAAGATGAAAAAAGGACCTGGGTAAATATTTCTGAAAAGAACATATACAAATGACCAGTACACCCATGAAAATGTGCTCCACATTAGTAGTCATTTAGAGACATATAAATTAGAAGTACAAGTTACTACCACATACCTATTTGATCACTTTCAAAACAAAGAAACAAATAAAAAGAACACAACAAATATTGACATGGATGTGGAGAAATTAGAACATTTGTGCATTTATGGTGAGCAATATGAAAAATGGTATGGTGATTCCTTATGAATTTACAGGGAAGTACTACACAAACCTGCAGTGTCACCTTTTACACACCCATAACAATGTAAAGCATAGATTTGAACAGAAATATAATTTTATATTCATGTTCAAATCCCCATGATTCCTAATAGCCAAAAGACAGATGCAAGCTGTTAGCCTGGGAAAATGCATAAAAAACAAACTGATAAACTGATAAAATTATTGAGCTTTAAAATATACATATACTAATAACAAAAAAGAGGCATTTCATCTTTTTATCTGTGTGTAGTGCCACATTTCTATAATATGAGTATTCTAGGAGTGCATGGGTAGAGAATTACATTTAAGACCAGCCTGGAAAACTTAGTGACTTAGCACATCTGAATAAAATATTTAAAGTAGGGGCCTGAGGATACAGCTCAGTGAGAATACCCTGGGTTCAATCTCCAGTATCAAATGGTAGAGGGAAGGAAAGCAATTTCCACATGTTCCCAAACCCTGATGAACCTGAAGTCATGATGACAAAGGAAAGAAGACAGTCACAGAAGGACACATTCTGTTAAATCTTACTCATAGGATAGTCAAAATTTAGAGACAGAATGTAGAGTGCTGGTGGAAGATGGGTAAGTAGGAAGACGTCCTTTCCCCTATAAAGGACATCATTTTTCTTGGGGAAGTTGAGATAGTTCTAGAGACAGATGGAGGTGATGCTGCATAAAAGCCTGATTTACTTAGTGCCAGAGAACTGGATACTTAAATGCATTTAATGGGGGAATTTCTTTGTTATGTAGATTTTCAAAATAAAAAAGGAATATATAATATTAACTTTTTTAAAACTTAAAAGTCAGTGGAAATTTCTCACTATATGAAAATTTTAATCAAAGTCTAATTTATTACAACATAAATTAATTATTTGCATTGTGAGTTTCTCCTCTTAGGACAGGAAAAATTCACGCTTTCCAAAGGAAATCTAAGGCCTAATGGGGAGACCTCGTGAGGCAACTCATCCCCTACAACAGAGTGAAGATGCAAAGCTCACCAAGTGCAGATTATCTGGCAATATTCCTTCCTGGCTCTTTTCTCCTCCCTGTCTCCCATGCAGGATGCCTGCAGTGTGGGTGCACACGGGGCTCAGCAGAGCCTTGCTGGTGGCACTGACCCTTTTTCTTCCCAGCCAGCTTGTTCATAGGGAGGATTTACATGTGTGGCAGAGGTCCATGCGAGCCATGACCACGGCGGGCTGGGTGATCGCAGACAGGGTCCTCAGAGCTTCCTGACTCACTAGCAGTCGCACTTTCACACTCAGTGAGGCTCCCTGGGGCTGGCCTGTGGGTCTCTGAGCCATGCCCAGCCTGTGCTCTGTCCACAAGCACAGAGGTAGAAAGAGTGAGAATCTCCTGTCTCTTGCACTCAAGGAGGATTCATAAAGTTACCCAGCATGACAAAAAGTTTTGTTTATTAGATAGATGAGGGAAAACTCCTGATTTGGGAAATTCGTGATAATATTATCAAAGTGTTTCATTCAATACAAAAGTTGTTGTAACACTGAATTTCCAGCTGCTCTTCTGAGACAAATCTTACATTTAATTTTGCATGTAGATTATTTCTTTAGGATTATCCTTAAAATCAGAAATTAAATGTAGGTAGTGTCTACCTTGCAGCTACCTATTCACTTATTGTGACTCAGCCTACAAAATAGCTGGCGTAACAGCCATGGGTCCCAACACTCAACCCTATTAAGAATCGTACTAAATAATTGACACCATCTATAACATGGAAAAGAGTAAGGTTTAGGGAATTTATTATATATCCTAGGTATGTGTAGAGAGTAAATTTTGATTTATTAATTCTAATATGCCAAAGACTTTCATGAATGCATGGTTCTTCATTTGATCTGTATTCTTAGGACAATTTCCAGGGAGATGAAATGTGTTTCTTCCTCCCACTCATGGTAGTTATGCTCATTTCATTGGAATGAGAATCCACAAAACTCATTTCCAGTATAGAAATGTGACCAATATTACTTAATTCTGAAAATTTTGTGAAAATACCTGACTATGGGAACACATAAGGCCGCGCCCTGCCCAGGGCGTGGGGTGCTGTGTGCAAGAGCAGTGCCCCGCACTGCAGCACTGTGGACCCTTGTGAATGAGCGTGAGTGCAGGGAGGTGTGAGCGCACAATCACAAATACTGGATGATGCTAAAAATGATTTGAAATCAGGGTTAGGAAATCAGGAAGCAGATCAAGAGAGCTAGAAAGGGAGCCGTTCAAGGAATCATCTGTGTCTAGGTCAAATGATAAACACCTGGGTGCTTTGCTTCACTCTATTTTCCTTTTGGGGGAGAAGGAGCGGTAGGAAGAGGGGGAGGAGGAGCGCAGAGTGGGGGTGAGGAGCTGACACAGAGAAAGTACTGAAAAGAGTGATGGGATGGGGACCACTACAAAGTGGCTCTGAGCTGGATTTAATGTTAACCAACTGGCTTTCAGTGTTTACCTGTGAGTTGTCTGAAGTTTAGGCACTTGTCTGAAGATAGGCAGTGGGCTCTTAATAAGTGAACCTCTGTGAGTCACTGGTCACCCTGAGGCCTATATTGGCCTGTGAAGCTGTGATGCCTCAAAGGACAAGATAAGGCCACAGCTGAAGATGTCTGGCTCCAACCCTAATTAACTTAAAGAAGAGTGTAGCTGCAAGCATCTCACTCCTGCTGTGAAGATCTTCCTGGAGATAACATAGTTCTCCCAAATTAACATAGTGTATTGGAGAAGCCCTTAAAGGGTTTGCGCAAGTTCTGCTCCCATTCCCGGTTTTCAGGAGTTTCCCCTCCTGTGTTTGTAAACCAAATACAAGGGGGCTGCCCAGAGAAGCCTTCATCTAAGCTCAGAGTATATCCAAGCTGCAGGAGAATGTGAGAAGCTTCTGGGGCCCTAAGTCATTTCAGTTGCCTGATTTATTTAAGCTTTCGCTGTCCACCTGCATGGGAGGCTGCTGACTCGATCAGCCTGCAATAACTAAGCATTATTTAACCGGATAGTGATGCGTGGGGCTAGCGCCTTCCCAGGAGCACAGGGGGCAGATTTCCAGAGGGCAGGAAAATGTATCTGAGGTCACGGACATGCCAGGAGATTCTACTGAAGGAAGCTCTGTCTAAAGTGCAGGGGCCAGATCCTGCTCGTGAGAGGTAAGGGCTGAGCGGGCCCTGAGAAATCACTGAGTCCGCTCCACTTCTGAAGGAAGACACCCAGTGTGAACCTAAGTCCAGACCATGATTAGGAAGTAGCTTCTTTTTGTGATCTTCACCTCTTACTCTGGGTTCCAGTATTTTCTTTTTTCCTGTGTGATGACTGCTCACTGCACCTCATTTCTGTGCTTTCCTCTCCTGTAAACAGCTGCAGACACATCTGTTACTTCCTTGGCTGCAGCAGGAACAGTTGTGAGCAAACACATCACGGACCTTAGTAATTTGTGTCCTCAGACAAAGTCAAGGAAGAGGAAGACAAGGTCAGTTAAACCCTTTGTTTCCTGGACTCTAAGTCAACATAAGCCCAGTAGTGGCCTCAGTGGACCTGCTGCCTTGACAAAGTCTGAATTTCGTCTGACATTGCGTCCAATCTGGGGCTCAGCTCCAGCCTTTCATAGTTCTGGTGAAAAGTAACCACCTTTCCTCACCCCTTTTCCACTGTGCCCCAGGCTTGGAGGCTGTTTGTCCCTAAGCAGAGGTCCTTCAGAGCTGGAGAGACTGCAGAAGGGAAGTCAGCATCTTACCTGCTCTTGTCCTGTGTAGGTTGTTTGGCTTCTCTCTTTGTGTCTCACTGGATTGTTGGGTCTTTTATTTCAGCCCCCAACTTTGTTGGGTTTCTGGGTTTCTCCAAGTGACCAAAGAGTGAAAGAACAACAAATTCTGTGAGGGATTTAGAGTAATGTGAAAGTGAATGTACTTTGTCCAGACCTGTGGATCAGCAAGCATAAGGATTTCCGGAGCTGTGTTAGTGGGAGAGTGGGAGCAGATTTGTCAATCAGAATTATCAAACGTTTTGTTGGAAGAGGTCTTAGAAACCCTTTGCTGTTTAAAAAAATGTCCTTAGATATAGAATGTCCTGGAATGTTTCTCAAGGCGCTCAGCTTGAGCATCTGGAACTTGGAAGCATCCGACTATTTTTCAAGTATAGTTTCCTGAAGTTACAGGCCCACCCACAGTGTAGCTGATAATTCTCCAGGAGATGCAGTTTGTGAGAGAAAGGGCACGCCTCACACTTCTGAGAGTGCGTCAGGCTGCACCAGGTGCTGATAACATACAGAAGGGGCTTCTGGTTTACATGGATTGCACATCCTAAATCTCACAACAGACATTTCCCCTTGATTTTATAGTATAGGATGCACAGATCTGCTTTGCCATTTGCCTCAAATTGTACAATTCTAAGTAATCTAAATCCAGGTAACCTTGGTCTCAAACTTTGTTGAACCACATTATTATACTGCCTGTTTGCTGACTAAACAGTTGTAAAAGTAATGGAATTTTCTGGCATATTATTTTCTTACAATTTCTTATGTCATGTGTACAATCAGTCCTGAGTAAAATCATGCAAGATAAACTGCATTGTCTCTATTTTGTAATGGAAGCATTGTCTCTGAAAGGTGACTGTGGTTCCTTTGCTTTGATTGTGCCCTCCATTGTTTCACATAATGTAAGTATTGACCTCAGAGTGGTGACACCAAAGTGTTCTGGAACATTTCAAAGGTGTGGCCTAGTGGTAAGTGGTTATGATTTTAAGAGGATGTAATGCTTTTCTTGTGGTAGGATGTTGTGATTTTTGTGGAAAACCTCAGGTTAACTTTTTAAAGTAACCTTTGACCCCTCTTTCTTTCTGTATCACCATGTATCTTCTTGCTCCTTCACTGTAGGCCTTCTTGACAGGACAGCATCGGCCACGTTGCGATGTACCTAAAGGCTTGCTGTGCTCTTGCTAAAGACTGAATAGATGGGGCCACTCAAGCTTGAGCTTTGAAATTCCACAACTGTGAACAGAATAAATCTCTTTTTGTATAGAAGACCCATGCCCAGCTAGCGCAGGGTCCTGAGTTCGATCCCCAGTACCGCCAAAAAAAAAAGAAGACCCAGCCTCTGATTATTTTTCAATTTTTATGGCAACACAAAACTGACAGAAGATAGGTATGCTCCTGTTCAAATTCCCTAAGGAAGTCACAGTGGTGTGGTGCAAATTTTAAACCGTTTAAACTCCATGACCTTTCATGCCCTCCTTGTAGGTTCTACACAGAAGGAAATGAGAAGGGAGCATGAAGTGAGAGGTCTGCCGTATTCTCTGCCCATCCTACCATACTGTACCCCTTCGTGCCCAGAAACCAGTGTCTGAAATTTGAAGAATAGATTCTCTGCTTTTTTCTTCTTTGCTGTACTCTAGAAATCAAGTTTCAGGTGGGTCATTCTCACGCTCTGACAGACCACGTTCTTCTTGCCTCTGAAGTCTCTATTTCAACAACTACTTGCATTTGTAACTCTTTTCCCACTGATCTTGGCAAGATTAATTCTTTCACGTACTTGAGGTCACCACAAGTGCTCAAGTTCTGAGAGAATGCTTTGATTCTTTGTTCAAGCCACAACACATTTTAAAAAATGTATTTTCCTTCGGAAAACCTGAAATTCAATCTTATTCTATTCAGGATGTCATGCTACCAGAGATGTATCCACAGCCCTGAGAACAGGATGTGGTAAAAAATTGGAAGCTCAATGTACATTAGCGACTACATATGAATTGTGGATATGTAAGAAACTGCACATTTTTACTCTTTAAATATATACTTTGAAGTGTAGAAGAAATAGTGAATTGCTTATGTAAAGCATTAACTTATTAAGTCAGTTACATCTACAGTTAAAATTATCTTATGCAAACATATTTCATGCAGTTTTTCTTCCTTCCTTTATTATTTCCCTCCTCTCCTCCCCTCCCCTCCCCTCTCCTCATCCTCCTTTCCCTTCCCTACTCTTTCTAAGAGTCTTGCTCTGTAACCTATGCTGCCCTCAGGCTCACAATCCTCCTGCCTCAGCCTCCCAAACTGGCTTTAAACACATGAGCCACTAGACTTTCTGAAATCATTCTTTTCTACTTTTATAAAATAATTTTAATGAAACTCCATTTTCTCAATTAGCTCATTATTCCTGAAGCTACTTTGTTATTTATTTGTTATTACTTCTATCACAATTATTTCAAGTATTTAAAGTCTGTGCAAGTGAACTATTTCTTCCGGAAGACCTGCTACAACTCTGGAATGAATAGAAAGTCTAGCGCTTAGGTCAGGACTTGTTTTTTTGGCATGCCAGAACAGCTTGACTGAAGTTCCCCTACTGGTCCGGTATGGCCAACAAGGCAGGGATCCCTTTGTTTACCTTCCAAGCAGGACAACATATCTCACAGGAGTGGCAGGACACCAGCAAGTCTCTACAGCTCCCAGTTACAGAGATTGGAGCAGTGGAAACTGAATTCCTGATGAGTGGACCAGAGATTGCATGTTCCTGCCCAGTGGACAAGAGATTGCATACTCTCTTTTCATGCAGTTTCTGTGCTGACAGAGACCCGTGGAGGCCAGCAGCTGCTGCCCTTGTGCAGTGGAAGGATCATTTCCCAGGGCAGTTGGAGTGGATAGAGACATGGTGCTCTGAAGCGCTCCCTAGAAGAACTAAATTTATCTGAAATGATTGTGGGTTAATTCTAACTTACATACTGGAAGGAAATTTGTTACCAGAAGATGCACTGTACACAAAATGTTAAATGAAGTTTTCCAAGTAAGAGAGGAGTGATAACGGATGTCGCAGTTCACTACTGTGTCATGGTGCAAAGCATGAGAGATTACTGGAGGCAGTGTCCAATTCAAAGTATGAGAAGGCCCAAAGGGACTGACTTTAACAGAGACTCCTCCATGTAAGAGAGTTGTACAGAGATAGCCCCAAACTGAAACTTCTGTGGCTTTTTATTGTTAGAACCAGAAAGCAAGGATAAATGACCAAAGAAGGATGTCTATGCATGACTTCACTGAGGGGACAGGGGAAGGGCAGGGGAAGGGCAGGTCGTCTGTTACATGACGGAGCTTAGGGCCCGTGCAAGTAATAAACTGTAGCGTGGAGAGGGCCAGGGCATTCATTCTTTCAGGTAATGTGTTGTGATCCTACCTACTGGGACTTGTGCCCCATAGGCTGTCTTTTGATTTCTAACCATGCATTCCAGGAGGTTTTGGGCATGTGGCTCTAAAAATCCCTTACCCCTGCATGTCCATCTCATACATAACTCTAGACAATGCCCCACAGTTGGAAGTAATGCAAATCAACATGGAAATAAAAGAACACCATTAAGGATATTATGCAATTATAAAATACAGCACAGTGTACATTTCTTCTCTCCTCTTAAATGATTAAAATATTACACAACACTCTATGTATATAATTTGCATGCAATGTGTATATAAAATTTCAGGTCTATGACCTGCACAGTGTATCGAACAATGCTAGTACAAAGAAGGTAGGTGGGAGGAAAGCTCTGTTGGAATAAGGACATCCTGCCAGACATTAATGTTTACTTACAGTAATAAATATACAGATCTAGAAATTGAAATTTAAAAAACCCTGTAAAGTTATACTTCCTCCTTTGGTATATTTTAAAGGTGTAAACTTATGTGAACACTTAATTATCCTAATGTTATAGAATTTTAGCATATACACATTTAATATATATGGTAGGGATAGCACAGAAAAGGGAAATACAGAACAGAGAATTATAGCTGTAAGAGTGACTCACAATAATTACATATAATAATATTCACAAATAAAGTAAAAATATAATTTAATATTTCCATAGAATCAATGTAGCATAAATACGAGGCATATTCTGATGTTATGTATGGTAAGGCCTACAGCATAAATAAATGACTTCATAAATAAAGAAAATAAAATACAATGTAAGCTTTCTAATTCAGACAGTAGAAAAGAAGAGTGAACTACTGTATGTCCAAACAAGGTGGAAAGAAAAAAATATAGAATTTGGATATTCATGGGATGGAAAGTAATGAAATAGAGAATAAATGAAATAATAAAGGGATTAATGAAACCATAAGTTGGTTTTTTGAAAAGATCAACAAAATTAACAAGCTTTTGGCTAGACTGGCCCAGAATAGCCAAGCAAACACCACTGCCAATAATAGTCACAAAAATAACAACAAGAAAGAAAACAACCTCAGCTCTAAGTACTAAAACCAGAAATGAAACAATAAACATTGCAACTGACATGACAAAATTGAAAGGGTTATAGCGGCAAACAAAACACAACCGTGTACTAAGAAACTAAATTTCATGAGGTGGACACGTTCACAGAGGAACAAAGCAATTTAAAGTGGCTCGGAAATTAGAACATTTCACTAAGCTTTATAATCTTACTAATAAAAGAAATGGTCTAACTAATAAATAGCTACCAATAAGAAAAGCTCAGGCCCATTGACTTCATTGGAGAATCCTACCAAACATTTGAAGAATTAACACAAATTCCATATAAACTTGAAAAAAATACAAAAGACGTTTTCCCAGTCAGTAGGACGGCAAAGCTACCAAACTGAAACATCATAATGAAAGTGCTGACCACTATCTTTTAAGAAGAGAAGACAAAATTTTCAACCAAAAACTAGCAAATAACAGCAAACCCATGAATAAGTGAGAGTTATTCCAAAATACAAGTTTGGTTTAACCTCAGAAACATCACATTAACAGATTATAAAAGAGAAAAAGCATATAGTCACTTCAATAAACAGAAAAGTCTTGAGAGAATTCAACATACCTTAATTTTAAATAGTTTCAATGGATTATAAAGTTTCTAAAGCTGGTAATGTCCCTAATATCTTATTTTGACATAATTTCAGACCTATAGAGGTTTTTAAAAAAATACAAGGAATTTGCATATCTTTTTTACCCTAATTTTCTACATGTTAACATCTTAGTACATTTGTAATAAACATTGCCTTTCTGTCCCTGCTCTCTTTCCATTCTTTGTCTTCAGTTTTCTTTCAGCGATATTTTGTAGTTTCCTGCTAGACGTTGTACTGTTAAATGATGTCCTACATTTAACTTTTTAAATTTCTTTTTTGGATTTTTTATTGTTAGTGCCTAAAAGAGCAACTTGTATTTGTCTATTAATTTTTTATCCTGCTGCTCTGCTGAATTTTTAGATTAATTCTAACATTCTATGTTTTGTATGTCGAGGTTTCATAGTTTTGATATTTTTATTTCTGCCCTCTATTTTGGGTGCCTTTTATTTTTTGTCTGGTCTGTTTGCCAAGTTAGCACCATCAGTACTATGTTGACAAATGCTGCAAGAAGCATCTTGCCTTGCTCTCTGTCTTAGTGGAAAGGGCTTTCAATCTTTCACCACTAAGCATAACACAAGCTGTGAGTTCTTCATAAATGGATTATATTATATCTAGGCAGTTTCATTGCATTTCTATTTTGTGAAATATGTTTGTCATGAAGATGCAAAGAATCTTGCAATGTTTTTCATCAATGGAAATGATCATGCAGTTTTGTGTTTTGTTTTGTTAATGTGTTTTATTATATCAATTGATTTTCATATATTGAGAACGGCCATGCATTTCAGGAAAAATCTTACCTCTGGCTGTAGTGCCCAATCCTTTTTCTGTGCTGTTGAATTAGGTTCCTGAGTGATTTGTTCACAGACCTTGCATCAATGTTCACTGAGGATATTGGTATATTATTTTATTTTCTTGTAGAATCTTTAGGGTTTGGTCATCAGGTAATGTTGCTTGCATACAAGGAGTTTGGAAATGGTTCTCTCTGGTCAAGTATTCAATTGAATTTAGTAAAGACTGATATTAATGCTTTAAATGGTTGAGTTTTCCAGTCAAATTTTTGCACCTGAAGTTTCCATCTTGGAGGAGGTGAGCAAGATTCGCATTTAGTAATGTTTCTCCTTTGTAGTAATAGGTCTGTTGGGTGTTTTGTTTCTTCATGATTCAGTCTTGGTGGGATATATGTTTACAAAAATAGACCCAGTGCTTTAAGCTAATTGTACTTTGTTGGTATGTAATTTCACTTAATACAGTCTACCAAAATTTTTCAGGTCTATGGTATCAGTTACCTTGTTTCTTCTTGATTTATGAGTTTTATTATTTTAATCTTCTTTCCTGGTTAATCTGCCAAAGGTTTTGTCAATTCTGTTGATTTTTTAAAAAAACATTATTGTAAATTGAGTCAAATTTTCTCCTGCTTAGCATATATATTTCTCCTGTTTACTATATATAGACTATAAGAACATATATATGTATATATGTTTTTTTTTCTAACTATTACCAGTTGCCTTTTACTTTTAATTTTGGGCTTAGTGTGCTTTCTGTCTAATTACTTGAGGTACAACATTAGGTTGCTTTAGATCTTCCTTCTGTTTAAATTAGGTGTTTGCTCCTATCAAATTTACTGCTTATCCTACTTTTGCTATAACCTCACAAGGTCTGACATGCTATATTTTTGTTTTGTGTTGTCTCAAGTATTTTATAATTTTTTGTGACTTTTTTGATCCAGTAGTTTTTCCTAGCGATTGACTGAAGGCTATCTGTAGGTACCTGTCAAGTCAGTCTCATTACTATGGAAAAATGATTCATCAGTGTGAGCAAGTTTGGAAAAGAGAATGAGAGAGAGGGAGAAAGGGGATGTCCCGGGAGAGAGAGAATGAGAGAGACATAGTAAGAGAGAATGAGAATGAAACACCTGTCATTTGTAAATTTGTACTGAAAGGAGCATCTCATATTTATCATATCTTAATAACTTTCATAAACTCATGAGGTTTGACCTGTAAGTAGCTGTAGGAATTGCACATGCATATGAATAGTAAGAGATAGGGATCATGGGTTCACATTAAGGATGCTTAGCACAACTTGTCCTACAGAGGGAGGGACAGTGATTTGGAAGATGCAGGAGGAAAGTTCTGAGGACGCTCTGAGATTCTATTTCCTAACTTACATAATGGTGCAAGGACAATTTTACACCTTGAAAATGATTTACTGCAAGATTATAATTCAGTTATTTTTCCTTCTAAAGATTTAATTTAAAGAAAATGCGTCACTAAGTCTGGGATATTTCAGAAGAATAAAAAAGAGTGGAACTGGAAAAATGGGAGCCTAGTGGGAATTCCAGGGGGACAAAAAGGTGTGATGAAACTAGTATGTTGAGTTTTCATGGGACTCTAGATGTACATCAGACTTGGAGTGGAGAGGACTTGCTGCTGGAAGGCATTTGAGGATACTGGGAAAGCTATGAATCAAAGATGAGACACAGAAATTTTACACAGGGATGTAGGTGAGACTGCAGGGGTCTCAGCTATAGGGGGAAAGAATAAATCAGACTTTAGTTTATATAAGTGAAGCTTGAGATACTTTTTCCATCTTAAAGTGGGGAGGTCAAACAGGCAGTGAAGTTAGAGCTCTGTATTGGTCAGTTTTTGCTTCTGTGGCCAAAATGTCTGAAAAACAAAACTCAAAGGAGGAGATAATTTATTTGGCTCATAATTTCAAAGCATCCAACCATGGTCAGTGGGCTCCAAATGAGAAGTATCTTGGCAGAAGGCTGTGGTGAAGCCAAATTACTTAACTCATGATAGTGAACAAATAAAGCATAGGAACATAATCTCAGAGTAAGCAGGCAGGGTTTGGATATAGGTCTTAAATCACAACTCCATGACCATAGTACATAAGGTGTATGTTCTACCAGTTCCGTAGGCAACTCCAAGCCAATGAAGTTGACAATCTTAACTGTCACAAGTTATAAATATTAACATTATATAGATTTGCTACAGCCAAAGCGGTGCTTTCAAGTGTAGAAAATCTCAAAAATTGAGATGCTATAATCAATCTTGTTAATTAAGTGAACTGTCTTATCTAAGGTTGGCAGTTATGACCCTAGTATCAGAGTGAGAGCTAAGGCTGTATCTTGCCTTCAAGGCTGTGAGTGTCCAACACAGCCAGAGAGCACAGTGGCCAGTAACTTAACCCTTACACAGCCTGGTCCCCAACAAGCTTGTCAACCTGACTGGGTTAGCATATGCGTAGGAGGTAAGTAAAGCACATTTCTGGGTGTTTTGGGCACATTATACAGGCATGATGTTGGTGACTGCATCTGATTCCTTGTCTTGCCCTTTATGGCACAATTCCAAGTCCAAACTACTCTGCTTCTTAGTAGCCCTGAATTAAGTATTTTTTTCAGTGCCATGTTCCTCACAATGATGTTTTATCCTTGGAGACACCTGACCATGAAATTCTAGAGTCTTCTGTGACTGTGAACCAAGCCAAACCTCCTCTTCTTTAAGTTGCCAGTGTGGTGGAACTCAGAATTATTTTAACTTGCATTTCTCAAATGGTCAGCCGTGTTGAAGCATTTGCATGTACTTCTTCTGAGGCATGTCTCATCATTTCTGTCATCCATTTTCGATTCAGTCTTTAATTTGGGGGGTTAAATTATGCTTAATCATATTGTTTTGACAATATTTTAGATACTAGTCTTCTGAGGTATAGCTAGCAATTTTTTTTTGCCCATTCTGTAGGTTGTTTTTTCTTATTATATGACATTTTATTTTAAAAGTAAAAGAACAAAAACATATTAACAGACACAAAGTAGCACAAGAACAGTACAATCAAAACTGAATTACAGACAAAGTGACAGGGAATTAACAATGGTTGTTGTATTACATATTGATAACTTTGAAGTGTATACTCAGGAAAACAAATACAGACATGCAAAATTGATCAAACAAATAATCATTAACTATTCCTTACAATAAACTGACCTAAGTCAGTAGTACAACTATGTTAGATATGCTGCATATGCATACATACATACATACATAATTATCTCTTCCTTCCTTTTCTATTTTTTATACAATCATTTTTATTTTTTTAAAGTGTAAAATAAAAAGAACAACATCAAAAAAAAGAGAAAAGCATTAACAAAGGACACAAAGTAGCACAATAACAGTATAATCAAAATTGAATTATAGACAAAGCAACAAGAAACTAACAATAGTTGTTGCATTGCATATTGATAACTTCAAAGTGTATGTTCAGGAAAACACATATAGACATACAAAATTGATCAAACAACCAGTCATCAACTATTCCTTACCATAAAGTAATATAGGACAATAGTAGAACCATGTTAGCCATCCTGCACATATGTACATACATACATACATACATACATACATACTTATTTGCCTCTTTCTTCCTTTTCTCCTTTCCCTCATCCCATTTGTTCTTCACTTTTGAACAGATTTGCTTCACACCTCTTAGTTTATATTCCCACCCTCAGGTCCTTACACCAGTGACACAACACGTTGCTTGCACATGTACCTCTGATTTATTTCACTTATGAGTATGGTGTGTAATGTGACCGTCTGCCTACAAAGGCCCCAAATCTGTCCCTCTTTATAGCTGAGTAATATTCCATTATATAAAAATACCACAGTTTTTTAATCCAGTCCTCTGTGGATGGACATTTGGGTTCCTTCCACAATTTAGCTATTACAAATTGCGCTGCTATAAACATGGGTGCACATATATCAGAGTGATATGATGTTTTCAGATCTTCTGGGAAAATACCCAGAAGGGGAATAGCTGGTTCAAATGGAACCTCTAGACCTAGTTTGCTGAGAAATCTCCAAACTGCTCTCCACAGTGGTTTCACCAGTCTGCAATCCCACCAGCAGTGCAGAAGAGTCCCTATTTCTCCACAGCCTCGCCAGCATTTGTTATTGGATGATTTTTTAATACTGGCCAATCTTACTGGGGTGAGATGAAATCTCAATGTTGTTTTTATTTGTATTTCTCAAATGACTAAAGATGTAGAACATTTTCTCATATATTTATTTGCCATTTGTATTTCTTTATCTGAGAAGTGTGTATTCATCTCAGATGCCCATTTCTGGATTGTGTCTTTGAATTTGGACAGGTACATGTTTTTTAATTCTTCATATGTTCTAGATAGAAGACCTTTGTCTGAGGGATAGCCAGATAGGATTTTCTCCTAATTTGTGGGTTTTCTTTTTACTTTGCTGGTGATTTCTTTAGACGTGCAAAAACTTTTCAGTAAAATGAGGTCCCAGTTGTTAATTCTTTGAATTGTTTCCCTTGCAGTTTCATTTTTGTTCCTGAACTCTCTGCCTACTCCTATGTCTTCAAGATTTTTACCTACTTTCTCTTCCAATAGGTTTAGAGTTTCTGTTTTAATGTTGAGGTCTGTGATCCATTTTGACTTGAGTTTGGTGCATGGTGATAGACTTGGGTCTATTTTCAGTTTTTGGCAAGAAGCAAGTCAGTTTTTCCAGCACCATTTATTAAATAGGCCATCTTTTTTCCAGTGAGCTTGGTTGGCCCCTTTGTCAAATATTAGGTAGCTGAGTGTGTTTTTCGTTGCGGCTGCATCTTCCAGTCTGTTCCGTTGATCCTCAGGTCTGTTTTTTAGCCAGTACCAGGTTGATTTTATTACAGTAGCTTTGTAGTGTAATTTCAGGTCAGGGATTGTGATTCCACCTGACTTGTCCTTGTTGCCCAGAATTGCTTTTGCTATGCTGGGTCTCTTCTGGTTCCAGATGAATTTAAGGCATATTTCCTCTAGATCTGTGAGGTAGGCTAATGGTAGTTTAAAAGGAATTGTATTGAATCTGTACAACAGTTTTGGTAGTATGGCCATTTTCACAATGTTGGTTCTTCCCAACCATGATCAGGGGATGTTTTTCCATTTATTGAAATCCTCTTTGATCTCTTTTTTCAGAGTACTGTCGTTTTCACTGAATAAATCTTTCACATTCTTTGTTAGATTGATTCCTAAGTATTTCAATTTTTTGGATGCTGTTGTTAAATGTATGGTTTCCTTAATTTCTCTCTCAGTCTGTTTGTTGTTCGTGTATAGGAACGCTATTAATTTTTGGGTGTTGACTTTGTATCCAGCTACTCTGCTGAATTTGTCAATTAATTCCAGGAGTTTTCTTGTGGAGTTTTTGGGGTCCTCCATGTATAGTATCATGTCATCTGCAAATAGTGATAGTTTAACTTCTTCCTTTCCTATCCTTATTGCTGTTATTTCTCTCTCTTGTCTAATTGCTCTGGCTAGTGCTTCCAGAACTATGTTGAATAGGAGTGGTGACAATGGACATCCTTGTCTTGTTCCTGACTCTAAAGTGAAAGTTTTCAGTTTTTGTTCATTTAGTATGATGTTGGCTGTTGGTTTGTCATAGATGACTTGATCAGGTTGAGGTAGAGGCCATCTATTCCTATTTTTTCTAGGGTTTTAAACATGAATGCATGTTGGACTTTATCGAAAGCCTTTTCTGCATCTATTGAGATGATCATGTGGTTTTTGTCTTTAGCTGTATTGATATGATGTACTACATTAATTGATTTGTGAATATTGAACCATCCCTGCATTCCTGGAATAAATCCAACCTGGTCATGGTGTATAATTTTCCTTATGATTCGCTGCATTTTATTTGCTAATATTTTGTTGATCATCTTTGCACCTATGTTCATTAGAAAGATTGGCCTATAGTTCTCTTTCTGGGTTGGTCCTTCTCTGGTTTTGGTATCAGTATAATACTTGCCTCCAGAAATGTGTTAGGGAGAGTTGCTTCCTTTTCAATTTCATTGAAGAGTTTGAGGAGTGCTAGCATTAAATCTTCTCTGAATGTTTTATAGAATTCTGCTGTGAATCCACCAGGACCTGGGCTTTTCTTTGTTGGTAAGTTTTTAATGACCTTTTCAATCTCATCAATTGATATTGGGTTCTTCAGGATTTTTGAATCTTCCTGATTCAATTTTGGTAATTTGTACATTTCTAGGAATCTGTCCATTTCTTTTGAATTTTCTATCCTATGGGAGAAAAGAGTTTCAAAGTAGGTATTAATGATCTTTTGAATTTCTGTGGGGTCTGTAATGATGTAATCCTTTTCATTCCTTATTGCATGAATTTGAATTCTTTTCTTTCTTTTTTTGATAAGGTTGGGTAGGGGTTTATCAATTTTATTTATTCTTTCGAAAAACCAACTCTTTGATTCACTTATTTTTTGTACAGTTTTCTTTGTCTCAATTGCGTTAATTTCTGCCCTGAGTTTTATAATCTCCCTTTTTTGGGCCTTTGGCTTGGTTTGTTGCTCTTTTTCTAAAAGTTTGAGATGTAGCATTAGGCTATTTATTTGCTCTCTTTCTATTTTCTTTATATATGAGTTCATTGCTATAAATTTCCCTCTGAGGACTGTTTTCATTGCATCCCACAGATTCTGGTAGGTTGTATTTGCATTTTCATTTGTTTGTAGGTATTTTTAAATTTCTTCTTTAACTTCTTGTGTGACCCACCGGTTATTCAGGAGGTTGTTGTCTAATTTCCAAGTGTTTGTGTGGTTTTTGGAGTTCTGTTTGTCATTAATTTCCAATTTCATTGCACTCTGGTCACATAATATGCATGGGAGAATTTAAATTCTTTTGCATTTAGGTAGATATGCTCTATGGGCTAGAATGTGGTCAATTTTAGAGAAAGACCCATGTGCAGCTTAGAAAAATGTGTCTTTTGATGTTGTGGGGTGGAACACTCTGTATACATCTACTAAGTCCATTTGTTCACACTTTTGGTTCAAGTCTGTTATTTCTTTGCTGAGTTTTTGTCCAGTTGACCTGTCTCTTTGCATCAGAGGGGTGTTTAGGTCCCCTGTTACAATAGTGTTATTAATTATTTGATTTTTCACGTGTGTTAAGATTTGACTTGTAAAATTTGGTGCTCCATTATTTGGTGCATATATGTTTAGGAATGTTATCTCTTCCTCTTGCAGCTTTCCCCTAGCTAGTATGTAATGGCCTTCTTTATGTCTTTTGATTGTTTTTGATTTGAAGTTTACATTGTCTGCAAACATAATACCTACCCATGCTTTTTTCTGGGAACCTGTTGCATGGAGAATTGTTTTCCTTTCTTTAACTTTCAGCCTGTGGATTTCCTTTTGAGTAAAATGTGTTTCCTGTATACAGCATATCGTTGGATTGTGTTTCTTAATCCACTCTGCCAATCTTTTTCTTTTGACTGGTGAATTGTGGCCATTTACATTAATGGTTATAATGGTTATATATTGGGTTATTCTTGTCATGTTATTTACTTGTTGTTTTCCTACTTTTGGTATCTGTTTACTTGCTTGTTCTTTTTGAGGGTTCCTTTCTATTGTTGTTCTTGAGATCGTGGTCACTTTTTTCTCTGTCTATAATACCTTTTAGTGCTTTTTGCAATGCTGGTTTGGCACTCATGGAGTTCTTCAGTTGTTCTTTGTCGTGGAAATATTTTATTTCTCCACTGAATTTGAAGGATAGTTTTACAGGATACATCAGTCTGGGTTGGAAGCTGTTTTGTCTCAGAATCTATAATACCTCGCTCCAAGCTCTTCTTGATCTCATGGTTTCCGTTGAGAAGTCTTCTGTGATTCTGATGGCTTTTCCTTTATAGGTGACCTGTTTCTTTTCTCTAGCAGCTTTTAATATTGTGTTCTTTTGCTGGATGTCTAGGATCTTGTCTATTATATGTCTGTGTGTGGTTTTATTTGGGTTATGGCCCTTGGGGTTCTATATGCCTCAATTAACTGTACTTCAGTATCTTTTACCATGTTTGGGAAATTTTCTGCTATTATTTCAGCAAATATTCTTTCTATATCATTTGTGTTGTCTCCTTCTGTTTCACTGACTCCTATTACTCAGATATTATTTCTTTTTGCTTCATCTTGAAGCTGTTGGATTGATTTTTCCTGGATCCTTGATGACTTTATGAGATCCTTCCTTTCACGCTCATTAGCTGCCATGCAGTCTTCAAGATATGAAATTTTATCGTCGGCTTCATTTAAGCAGTTTTGCAAGCTTTCAGTGGAAGTTTTCAATTCCTGGCAATCTCTTTGGGCCTGTTTCATTTGTGGTAATTCATTCCTGAGTTGCTCTTGTAACGTTTCCATTTGTTTCCTATGTTCTTCTATTCTTTTATCTGTTTCTTCTCTATATGTGTCTAGCATTTCTCTTGTTATTGTTTTCACTTCATTTTTGCCTGGGAGATTATTTCTGCTTTAATCTCTTCTGTGGCCTGATGGAGTTCTTTCTTTATTTTGGATGCAATCATTTCAGAAATTGCAGGTATGTGGCTTCCTAGTTCTCCTATATCATTGCATCCAGGACTTGTTCTGGGTGGAGTTGAGTTCTGAGACTGCATTTTGCTCTTCTGTCTTCCCATTTTGGATATCAGATGCAAAATATTGAGCTTCAAATTACCCAGGCAGCTCACCAGGCAAAGGTCCATTGCAAAGGCTGCTCCAATGGCTCCTTCTCTTCAGGAGAATGTCCCTTAAGCTTTCTGCCAAGAGTTCCGCTCTGAAGGCTGCTAAGATGCTGCTTTGTGGGCCGAGCTACTCCCTACCTAGAGATCCAGGTCGCAGTGTGCACACGCCTCACCTGCCCAGAGTTCCATGCAGGCAGAGGGGCTGCCTAGATGCTGCTTTGTGGGCCGAGCTCCACCCCGACCCAGAGATCCAGGTCAAGCGCGCATACGCCTTACCTGCCCAGAGTTCCATGCCGGCAGAGGGGCCACCTAGATGCTGCTTTGTGGGCTGAGCTCCTCCCCGACCCAGAGATCCGGGTTGGAGCGTGCACACGCCTCACCTTCCCAGAGTTCCACGCAGGCAGAGGGGCCATCTAGGTGCTGCTTTTTTCTGTAGGTTGTTTCTTCATTCTGTTTTTTGTTCTCTCCACAGAAGGTTTTTAAAAAAAATTTACAGATTCATATATTGAATAAGTGCAATAAACAGATAATGATATAACAAGTAACAGGCAAATATAAAATGAAGATTTCAGAATTTAAAAAAAAATCAAAGTTCTCATTAATTAAAAACAAAACACTGTTACTTTTCCAAAATATGGAATTGGATCAGAAGATTTTAAATTTGATATAATCCCATTTTTGATGCTTGGTATTCTGCAATTGGAATTGTGTTGAGAAAGGCCTTGCCTGTACTTATGTCTTCAAGAATTTCAACTATTTAATCTTATAGCAGGTTAGGTATTTCTTTTTTAATTTTTAGATCTTTGATTTTAGTTTAGTATATGGTGAGAGACATGGTGAGAGAAATCTGCAGTTTTCCCAAAACTGTTTCCTAAAGAGGCGATCATTCCTCCAGTGCATGCATTTGCCTCTTCATCAAAGTTCACGTGCCTAACTGTAGCTAGGATTATTTCCACATTTTCTGTTCTGTTTCATTGATCCACATATCTGCTTTAGTGTTAGCAGCATGCTAGTCTTTTTTTTTTTTAATGACTATAGCTTTATAATATAATTTGAAGTCCAGATTGGGGTACCTCCTTTCTTCTTATTGTGCTGGGTTGCTTTTGCTATTTGGGGTCTCTTTCGGCTCTCTATAATTTTGAGAATTGTTTCCTCCAGTTAGGTGACAAATGCTGTTGCTATTTTAATTGGATTGCAGTAAAGGTGTATACACATTTTGAAAGTATGGCTGTTTTGACAATTCTAGCTCTGTTTATCCAGGAAAGGGCACATCATTTCATTTTCTGATGTCCTCCTTGCTCTTTTACAGAGTACTGTATTTTTTGTTATACAGGACTTTGAGTTCTTTGATTAAGTTAATTCCTAAGCATTCAATTTATCTTGATGCTGTTGCAAATTTCATTCTTGATGGGTTCATTATTGGTGTGCAGGAATTGTATTAATTTTTCTTCTTGATTTTGTATCTTGCTATGTTGCCGAATTTGGTTAATTATGAGGTTTTTTTTGAGTTTCTAGGCTTTTCTATTAAGTGATCACGT
>PVLD010018772.1:0-38113 GCA_004027595.1 Dinomys branickii
CAAAATATATTCATTTTCTTATGAATAACTGAAGTTTGTCATTACTTATGGCAGAGTAGTAGTCTATTGTGTATAAATACCATGTTTTCCTTATCCATTCATTTGCTGGACATACATGCTGTTTCCAAAGTGTAGTTATTATAAATGGTGCTGCTATAGACATGGACACATGACATGTGTCACTGTAACATGCTGATTTTAACTATTTTGGGAAGATACTTAGAATTAGGATAGCTGGATTCAATGGAATTTCTGTTTTTAGTTTTTTGAGGACGTCTCTACATTAATTTCCATAGTGGCTGTACTAGTTTACCCTCTTATCAACAATGTAGAAGAGTTCATTTTTCTGCAAATCCATGCTAGCATTTGTTTTAATAGATTTTTTGATGATGGCTATTTTTCCGGGTCAGATCATACATCAGTGTAGGTTTAACTTGCCTTATCTACTGACCAGTGATGTTAAACACTTTTTTCATGTGTTTATTAGAAATTTGTACCTCTGACAAGTGTTTATTCATTTCTTTTGCCCATTTATTTGATTGTGTTCTTTATTTTGGTGAGTCTAACTTTTGAGTTCTGTGTGTATTCTAGATGTTAATCCTTTGTCCAAAGAATATCTGGCAATAAATTTTTTCTCATAGTTTGCCTCTTCATTCTGCTGCTTGTTTCCTTTACTGTGCAGAAACTTTTAAATTTGTTGATTCTTGGTATTGTTTCTTGTGACACTGGGATTCTTTTCAAAAAGTTCTTCTCTATACCCATGCCTTCAAGAGTTGTATTTATTTTATCTTCTAGCAGATTGTATTTTAACATTTAGAACTTTGATCCATTTTGATTTTAGTTTAGCAAATGGTGAGATGGCATCTTTATACAACACTAAGCACAATCTTAGCATGTGATCCAGTCATTATTTTCCTAGGCACATAACAAATTGCCTTGAAAATTTAGGGCCAATAAAAATTGCTCATGAGTATTTGTTCCACTTCATTCATAAGTATGGAATACAGGGGAAAAAAGATGTTCTTCAAAATTCAAATAGATAAACGACCATTGGAAAATCCATAGAAGAGAATATTGTTCTGCAATAAAGAAGAATGAGCTATCAAGATAAATCTTGAATGGATATTGTTAAGTGAGGGAAATAAGTCTGCAAAAGATACATACTGCATGATGATATTTTTCTAGCATTTATGAAAATGTAAACATGTAGATAATAAACAGATTAGAGTTAGCAATGATTTTAAGGTAGGAGTTTGTGAGTAGTTGAAGCACAAGGAAATTTCTAGCATTGAAATTTTTTTTATAAAACTGTGTTGGAGGCTACATCATAGCACACAGTTTTTAAAACTCATGATATTGTGCACAGCAGAGTAAACTTAATGTACAAAAATTTAAAAAAATAAGTTGCAACTCAGATGATCCAAAGATAGAATTCCAAATATGACACAACCATCTAAGTGTATTACAACTGTATTGAATAGCTTCATTGAATTGGTGGGTGAAAATTTTGATACCCAAATAACTTTGGAGGTTAATAAAAACTATGAGAATTCAGCTAAAAGGTACTGTGCATAAGCTCTATATTCTTGTCAACAATGTTATTTCTCATGCTTTATGGATTGACAGCTCTGAGCGCATTACATACTTAAGTGAAGTGATGACAGATGATAGGATCCAGGCTTCTCGCTGCTGGAGTGGCTACACACAAGCAAGCGGAAATCACGAGGATGATGTGTAAGTTACTGGTTGAGAATTGGAGCTATCAAAGCCTTTAAACTGGGCTTAATACAGATACAGGCAGATCCGTATGAAATAATTACAGTATACTGCGTTAGTATAACACAGATTCTTCTAGCTTTGCCCATTGGGAGGGACTAGAAGCGCTATAGCGATGGGCACATTCAGCATGCAGACGTTATTTTCTAATAACAAACAAAACTGCTTGAATAAATAGATTATAGAATAGGGGCAGGAAATACATAAGTGAATTGTGGAGCAGCTTGTAGTGGATGAGAAAACGTACCCCAAACAAACGAACAAGCAAAAAGTAAACACTGATTAATCTATGTCAAAGGAACATAGTATCCCACAGAAGGACTTGTCTCTGGAGAAAGTGGTAACAATTTAAATAACAAGATAAATATTGAATAAAAAATTAAAAGTTGACTATTTTAGCCTCCAATATAAAATAAATATGTAGTAAATAGGGGATAATTGAAAATATCCCTTGCGGAATTTGAAACAATTTGTGTAAATACTAAGCTTCAGTGAGGTGGAGTGTGTATCTTCCCGAAGTGGGGGTTGCATGTAGGAATTTCCTTCCAGAAGCATTGTGTGGAAGATGGAGTTAAGTACTATGTTTACAACAGATTAATCTGACAAAAACTACCTCGACTAGGTCAGCACATTCAACACCTGAAATGATAAATCATGCTGACAATATACTTCCTTTTCATGATGGGAGGACACTGCACTTTCTTCAGTGTTCCTCTCAAAATCCTATAACCATACTATAATCATGAAAGCGTGATGTCAGACAAGCCCCAGTTCAGGGATATCACATAAATTACTGGAGCAGTATTTCTCAGAAGAGAGTCAAAATCAAGGTTATCAAAAGCAAAAACAAAACCATCTGGCAGACCATCCCAATCACAAGGAGCCGTAGTAAGACCTTACTACTAAATGTTACGTTTCTTGGATGGGATAGTGGAACAGCAAAAGGACGCCAGGTAAAAATAATGATATTTTAACAATAATAATGCATCAATATTATTTTACTAATATGAAAAATGTTCCTTATTGTTGTAAAATGCTAGTAATAGGTGAAGAGATAACTGGGTGTCAACTATATCGAAATGATTCTGTATGATCTTTATAATGTTTATGTAACCTAAAATTTATTTAATGAAATTAGAATAAATACTAAAATATATCAGCTTTCTCATTAAATTATTAGTGTTGTGAAATCAGTTCCACGGCAAAAATTTGGTATATTTTTGATCTGCTTTTCCTGCTATCTTCCTCTCTTTAATGGTAAATATAAAAAGGGCTAGGGATGTCGCTAAATGCCAAGATCCTGGGCTCTATTCTTGGTACCACCAAAATATGAAAGGAAGAAAAAGAAGAAAGAAAGAAAGAAAGAAAGAAAGAAAGAAAGAAAGAAAGAAAGAAAGAAGAAAATAGAAAGAACAAATCTCTAGAGAAAAGAATTTTAAGATATTAAACCACAAAGAAATGCTAAATGTCTGAGGAGATAGATGTCTAACTTGATTTAAATACTATATAATGTGTATGTGCATCAAAACATTGTATGGTGCCTCATTATAATATATAATTCAGTTTTTATATGCATATGTCAGTTAAAAATTGATTTTTATAAAGACAATGCAATTCTCAACAAGGTTTTCCAAAAGCAGAGCACTTTCTAATTCATTACTACAATGCCCAAAGCACATGATGACATTCTGAGAGAGGGAAAACTATAGACAAACATCTTCCCTAAGCAGAAATGCAAAGTGACAAAATGTTAGCAAATGGAATCCAATGAGGTATAAAATAATTACACATTCTGGTCAAGCATAAATTGCTCCAGGAAAACAAGGCTGGTTTAAAATTTTAGAATTAATGTAATCCATTACATCAATAAGATATACAATAATAATTTCAAGTGCTTATATCAATTAATGCAACAACAGCATTGAAACAATCCCAAGTGAATTCATAGTAAAAGTCATAATAAATTAGGAAAAGGCGTGAACTTCATGAAATTCACTGTGAATGTTTACAAGAGAAGTACAACTAACATGATAGCTAACATTGTGGGAGTCGGGATTTTCTCCTGTTATTCAGAATGAGACAACCATGTCCACTCTAGCCACTGTTATTGAACTTAGTATTAATTCTAGGCAATGCAATAGGGAAAAAGAAAATAATATGTACACAGCTTGGAAACGAAGACAGGTGACATGATTACCTACATAGAAAATACCAGTGAAACAAAGGAAGTGACCCAAAGATCTGGGAACCAGGAAACAAGGATAGCAAGACTGCAAGATAGGTGGTTAGTATGCCAAAGTAAAAATGTCGCTTACATGCCAGAAATAAACAATCAAAATTTGAAACTTAAAACATCATATTACCAATGCTAGTGTCAAAACTATGAAACACTTAGGCATAAATCTAACAATACATACAAGATCTCTGTGAGAAAAACTACAAAATTCTGCTAAAAGAAATTGAACAGTTTAAATAAATGAAAAAATATTACACATGTTCATTAATAGGAATGCTCAATATTGTGTGCTCTTCACAACTTGACTTGTAGATTACATTCAATCCTGATCTTAGCTCTCTGCAAGTTATTTTGTGAATATCAAAGACTGATTTCTGAAATGCATCCCTACATGAATCATAAATAATACTTATGCATATTTATGGGTACAATATGTTTAATTTATGTACATATGTTGTAGAATAATTCAGTCAGTGTAATCAACATACTTATCACTGCACCAACTGATAATTTTGAGAGCGAGACATTAAATATCCTTTTAGTAATTTTGAAATACATGAAACTATTGATTATGGACAAAATGCAGTGCAATATATCACTAAAACTTACTCTTCCACCTAATGGATGAAGAAAATGGTGCATATACTCAGTCATATGTTATTTAGTATTGAAAGTTAAGTGCATTGTGTCATTCATAAGAACAGACATAAAACTGTAAGACAATTTATAGAGTGAAATAAACCAGGGACAGAAAGACAAACGCTAAATGATTTTGGTTGTTCATGGAAGCTATAAACATTGATCTCATCGAAATAGAGAGTAAGTACCTGATTAACAGAGTCTAAGGAGAAGGGAAAAGAGATGATGCTGATCATTAAGCTAATTTTAAAGTTTATGCAGAAAAGCCAGAGAAACTAATGCAATATGAAAGGTAATAGAAAAATGGAACAGAATATTGAGTTCAAAAACATATCCATATGAATATAGTCAACTGATATTTGAAAAAAAAGCAAAGATGACTGAGTGGAGAAAGAATTGTTTTTTAACAAATTGTGCTGGAACAATTGGAAATCAGTATGTCAAAAAGTAAAATTCTAAATAGAGACATTGCCCCGTAACTCTGAATGGATCATAAACCTTACCATAAAATGTAAAACTGTAAAGATTCTAGAAGTGCATGCAGGATAGGTGACTTTGAGTTTGGCAGTGAGTTAGAGGTTTAAAATCATGAGAACAAAAATTGGAAATTTTAGGCCAATTTAAATTTAAGCTACCCTGGAAAAGTTTGAGAAATTATAAAGAAAATATAGAATTGCACCACAAACCTGTAAAACACACTTATGATAAAGCAACTATATTCAAAATATACAAAGAATCTTTAAAACTAAATGATTGGAGAATAAATAAACTAGCTAATGCATAACCAAAAGATTTGAATTGACACTTTTACAAAGAAAACTTTGAGAAGAAAATAAGTATCTAAAATTATGATCAACATATGTCATTAAGGAATTGTAAATTAAAACAACAACAGCAAAAACAGAACAGTAAGATCTGCAGAGGGAGAAAGAGTTGAGGGTAAGGGGAGGAGAAGTAAAAATGATCAAGATCAGATATGCATATATACCGTTCTCCAAGTGTATTTGCTATGTCTCACAAACATGGTAAGAAAAAACAAAACCAGAAAATCATTACATACGTATTACAGTGGCATTACCCAACCCACAATAATGCTGCAAGCTGCCAAAGATGTAAATCAATGGAAATTTTCATCTGTAGCTAGAGGGAATGCAAAATGGTACAGCCAGCTTGAAAAATACTTTGGTAGTTTCCTACAAGTCTAAAAATAGTCTTTTCATAACACCCAGCAATGGCACTCTTGGTGTTTACACTATTGAGTTCAAATCTAAAGGTCGCACAAAGGCCTGAACATGAGTGTTTACAGCAACTTTGTTCATAACTGACAAAAACTAAAAGCAATAAAGATGACCTTCTATGGCTTAGTGTCTAAACAAGCATTGCTATATTCGGACAATGGGTTAGTATTCAGTGTTCAAATAAAGCTGCTGTTAAACCACAGAAAAATGTGGATGGATCTGAAATGTATATGGATGAGTGAAAAAAGCAATTCAGAAAATGTTACATTATGATTCCAGTTACATTACTGTGAGAGTTCACTGATTGTGCCAACTGGAGAAAGAAATGCCCAGGTAAATAACTGGATGAACAATTTTGGGTGTGGCTGAAGGGATTGACTGAAAACAGATTTACCTTGGGTGTGAGTGAGGTAAGGGACAGACTTGTCACCTGAATGGAATAAAAGGAAAATGAAGAAGGCTCACTTCTGTTTCCTCAGATGAACTCCAGTTTTCACTTTCCTTGGACCTCCTCCCCGGGCTGTTAGCCCATACTAAGCCTCCAGCACAGACCCTTCAGCCTTCCATCACACACTCTTCATTCTCTTGATACAGATCACATGGAACAATACAGTGAGTGCCAGGCCTTCAACTGCATCCTTTGGATCTACAATCTGCAGACGGACCTTTTGCATTTTTCCACTCCTTTTCTGTGGACAGCCACTGTAAGGCTGTCTTGTAAAGCCATATATTTGTATATGTTCCGCTAACTCTATTTCTCTAGTAAGCAGTGAGGGATACAATGGCATTATGGAGAAGGTAATGCTAGAGGATTGAAAGAAAAATCCATGGTTCCCATGTGGTTGAGAACAGAAAGAAGTATTGAGTATGTGATGCACTCAAGAATTTTTGGGAAGATGAAACTATTCGGTATTATACTGTAGGGCTGGACACTTGATCTGTGCCATTGTCAAAGCAAATTGAGCTATAAAACACACAGTAATTCCTAATGCAAAAATTAAGAGTATAGTTAATAATACTCTATAATAAAGTATTAGTTCATTAAATGTAGCAAATGTACCACATAAGATGTTAATAGAAGAAATGTATGGGGACCCTGTACTATCTGCTCACTTATTGATAAACTCAATTTTATTAACTTTTCATGTATTTAAAAAAACCCATTAAATTATCAAGGTTGACAAGTTTATAGTTAATTATTCTCTATATGATGGAGAAACAGCACAGTATCTTTTTCATATTACCGTCATATCCACTAAATAATGACATAACTTCATGTGTGAGCATTTAAACATTTGATGTGGGAGATAATAATTTAAACAAAGTGTTCAAGGAGTTATATATCTGCAAGTCCAGAAAGAGAGAGTTTAAAATTATTATTTTTTTATCTTAAAGTTGTGGGGTTTTATTTCTGAATATGGGATATGGTATAAACACCACAGTGGCAGGACGAATTGTTGGCATTGCTTCTGCTAATATTCCTGACGATTTCTACCATTTCCCCTCTCTGCCCCCAAGTTTCTTCTGTAAGTTGAAGCATTGGGTCCATAAAATCTTTAAGAATCTTTCTAATCCTAATATTTCTGGGTTCTAAAACTGATTGTTTAATCAAAACATAATCTTCTGTAAAGGAAAGGAGAATAATTTCTGTTCTCCTAGGAAACACTTTTGAAAGAGAAGATGGCCAATTACATAAAGTGATTGAGGTTATTCACACAGGACACTCTGGTAAAATGAATTCATCAAATTGAATTTTAATATAAAAACTTTCATAAGAAATGAACTAATTATGACATTGAATTTATTTTTACTTTGAAGTTGTTTCTGATATTAGGAAGAAATAAAATAACAGGAAAAACTCACAGGAGAGTTTTATTTAATTTTAAAATATTAAAATGTGTATTACATGTGTATTTTCATTCTAAGAGATCACAATATCTCCATTTCTAACTATAATTCTGGTAACATGACAAAATGGCTTTCAGATCATTTTGAAATTCAGAAAGATATGTGAACCTTAGAGATTTAATCATGTCCACTTGACTCAATATGGCAGAAGGGCATATTAATCAGAGTTTAAGCACCTGAGAGAAAATGAATAAAAACTCTGCTACCTACAACTTGAAATTTCCTGGATCTTTTCTATAACTTAACATTTCACCACATCAATGGCTTTGCTGATCTCTAAAAAGTGTTCTTGACATGAATTTTGTTTAGGTCTTTTTACTCCGTTTGATATTAAAAATATGTTAGAAAGTTTCAGATATACAATTCCTTTTGTGCCCGTACCTACCCCCAAACTGCTATGTATTTGGTATTATTTATTTTAATGATGTATTTTATGTACTAATACTGTGTGAGTTGTATATATATATACAATGAAAGCTATTCTTCCCACAATCTTTTATTTGCTATATTCACCATTTTAAGATAAGTTTATTAATAGATATCTCAGAAATTTTATGGAACGTTTTTGCTATTACCTAATTTCATGTTCTGTAATTGATGCTTGAAACACTATTTGAAAATAGTTTTCTTGTATTCATGGAAGAAAAAGAATTGAATTGCAAACCATATTCATCATCTAACAAAATATGAGTCTATTTAGCATACTGTTGCTTGACTTTGACTATAATTATGTGGGAATTTTGCCGATAGAGTATGAAACACTGTAATTCCTTTCTCTTGGGATTTAAATGTAATTTGATAAACACAACTTGCTAAACACTATCAGATTCTGCCAGTATTATTACATTGGAATGTGTTCATCTCCTGGGAGGGACTTCACACCACTTTGAGTTGGTTTCTTCAGTTGGGGAGAACATGGTATTTGTTCTTCATGAAACTGAAGTTGTAGGTTTCTTTCAAGCAACATTCATTGGTTGCCATGAGAAGAGGAGAGAAAAAATATGCTTTAGTGACAACTAAAATGTTTGTAATGTTTGTTATTAGTACATGTTTGCAGCACATACTGATTCCGTTCATCTTGAGAGTTAGTACGTGCACATAACACATTTTAATTCTTTTTTTCATCCTCTTCCTCCACAACCTCTCCCATCCCTCCATCACTTGGTCATTTTCCCTGTTGAAAAGATCTGTTTCCCTACTTCCTATTATTTATCTTTTATTTTGTATATACTTGTATATATTTTGGTTTTCCCATATAAGATAAACCATGTAAAATTTAAACCTGTGTCTGATTTATTTCACTTAACATTACTGTGTCAAAGTGCATCCATTTTCCTACAAATGGCGCATTCAGCCTTATTTACAGCAATTTTGCATAAATAACACATTTTCTTCATCAGTTCTTCTGTTGATGGACATATTGGCCCCTTCCAAGATTTAACCATTATGTGCTTTGCTGCTGTGAAATGGATATGCATGTACAATTATAATGTGATGTCTTGAACTCCTTCAGGAAGATACCTAGAAGGGGAATCACTGAGTCAATTGGAATTTGTAGTTTTAGTCTTTGGAGTAATCTGCATACTGATTTCCATAGTGGTTGTAGTAGTTGAAATTCCCACCACTAATGTACAAAGTTCCTTTTTCCACCATAGCCTAGTCAGCATTTGGTACTATTTGTTTTCTTGATGAAAGCTGTTCTTCCCACATTAGCATAGAACTTCAGTTCTGTTTTAATTTTCCTTTGCCTAATGCCCACAGGTGCTGAAGCTTTCTTCATGTATTTATTGGCCATTTGTATTTCCTGAGAAGTGTCTATTCATTTCACTTGCCCATTTTTTGACTGGGCCTTTTATTCCAGAGAATCTATTAATTTTGGTTCTTTATGTGTGCTAAATATTAGTCCTAGGTGCCTGGGATATAGTTCAGTGGCACAAGAGCCTCCCCAACAAGCACAAGGTCCTGAGTTTGATTCCCAGTACCAATAAAAAAATAGATATTAGTCCTCGGGGAAATAGAGGACAGAATTTTTGCCTGTTTTATAAGTTCTCTCTTCATTCTTTTGGTTGTTTACTTTGCTATGCAGAAGATTTAAAATTTGATACAATTCATTTATTGATTCTTTATGCTATTCTTTATGTGACCAAGGTTGTGTTGAAAAAGTCTTTGCAAATGCATACATCTTCAACAGTTTTACCTACTTTGTCTTATAGCTGATTGAGGGGTTCCATTTTGATACGAAAATCTTTCACCAATTTTTGACTTTAATACATGGTGAGAGATATCAGTGTAGATTCAATATTTTGCACGTGGATAGTCAGTTTTCCCAGTACCATGTTTTAAAGAGGCTAGCTTTCCTCTTGTGTGTATTTTGGTTCATGTTTCAAAGTTCAAATGGCTGTATATGCCCAGAGTTTTATCTACACCCTCTGTTCTGTCCATTGAACCACATAGCTCTTTTTGTGCCAATTTCATGCTGTATTTTTTTTTAATCACTGTATTTCTGTAATGTAGCTTGGAACCTGGAATTATGATGCCTCTGCTTTAGTCTTACTACCCAGAATTACTTTTGCTTTTCTGAGTTTCTTACAGTTCCATCTGAATTTTACAATAGTTTTCTACAGTTCTGTGAACATACTACTGTTTTGATTGAGATTGTGCTTAATGTATATATGAGTTTGGGATATGTGCATTTGACTGCATTGGTTCTACTGATCTAGGAACAGGGAATGTCTGTATTATGACATCCTCTTCACTCTCCCTTTACAGAGTGCTGTAGTTTGAATTGTAGAGGTCTTTCACTACCATGATTAGGTTCATTCCTAAATATTTACTTTCTTTTGGTGCTATTGTGGGTGGCAATTTGTCCTAATTTCTCTCGTAGGAAGTCCATTATTGGGGTACAGGAATGCTCTTGACATTTTATGTTGACGTTATATCCTTCTTCATTGGTGAATTTGCATATTAATTCAAGGAATCTTTTGATGGAACTATTGTTTCTTCTATGTAGAGCATCCTGTGGTTTGAAAATAATGATACGTGGATTTTTCTTTCTTTGTACATATCCCTCTTGTTTGTCTTTCTTGCCTAATTGCTCTTGCTACTATTCTGCATACTATGTTGAACAGGAGAGCTGAGGGTAGACATCCTTGTCTTTTTCCTGATTTTACAAGTCAAGCTTTTACATTTTCCCCATTTAATAAGATGTTCCCAAGAAATCTGTCATGTCGTTTATCAGATTGGGATAGGTGTTTCTGTACCTATTTTCTTCACCAGTTTTTTTTTCTTGGCATGAATTTACATTGGTCATGTTCAAAGGCTTCTTCTGGGTCTATTGAGAGGATCATAAGATTTTTATTCTTGTTTCTGCCGTGTGATATACTACATTTATCAGTTTGCATATGTGGAGCCCTCCTTGCATGGCTGGAGTCTACTTGGTCACTCTGTATGGTCTTTTTGATGACTTGTTGCACTCTGTTTGCTAGTATCTTTTTGAATTTTTTAACATCCACTGTATTTCATTAAAGAGATTGGCTTATGGTTCATCTTTTTTTGATTGCATCCTTGTCCCATATTAGAATGAGAATAATACTAGCTGCCAGGAATGAATTCAAGAGTACTTCTTTCCTCTAAATTTCATTAAAGGGCTTGAAGAGCACGGTGTTAGATCTTCTCTGAAGTTCTTGTAGAATTGAGAAGTAAGTCTGACTGGGCCCAGGCCTTTCTTAGTTAATAGATTTTTTATTACTGCTTCAATTTCAATGTCCATTATTTGATTATTCAGAGTTATATCTTTTTGGTTTGTTACTGATAATTTATATGTACTTAGGAATCTATCCATTTCTTTGAAATCTCCAATTTATTAATGTACAGGTTTTCAAAGCATTTGCTAATATTCTTCTGGATTTCAGGAGTGTTCATAGTATCTTCACCTTTTTCCTTTCTACTTGCACTTATTTGGACATTTTTCTTCCAGTTTTTGGTAAAACTGGGTAAAATTTTGTGTATTTTGTTTCTTTTTTCAAAGAACCTGCTCTTCAATTCATTGATTCTTTATATAATTTTAGCCTCAATTTCATTAATTTCTGCTCTGAGCTTTACAGTTTCTTTTTTTGCGTGCTAGCTATTGGTTTGGATTATTCTTTTTTCTACGAACTTGAGATGGATCATTAGGTTGTTAATTTGAGCTAACTCTATTTTTGTGACATGGGCATTCACAACTCCAAATTTCCCTTTAAAACTGCTTTTCTTTTGTCCCATAAATTTTGGCATATTTTATTGGCACTATCATTTAATTCCAGGAAAAATCTTTCCTATTCCCTGATTTCTTCTGCATCCTATTAACTATTCAATAGTGTATCATTTAATTTCCATCCTTTTGCAGAGTTTCTGACATTTCTTTTTCCATTGATTTCTATTTTCTTTGCACTATGATCTGATAATATGCATGGTACAAGTTCAATTATTTTACCTTTTTTAAAAGTATGCCTTATATGCTAGTATGTGGTCTACCTCAAAATGTTTCATGATTTAATTAGAAGACTATGTATTCTATTGTGTATAACACTCTGTAAATACCTATTAAAGTCATTTGTGTGAAGGCTTTGCTCAACTCTGACATTTGTTTATTTTTTTGGCTAATTGACTGTTTATTTGTGACTGTGTAGCATTGATGTCCTTCACTAAAACTGTGTTTAAGTTTATCTGATCTTTCAGGTCCAGTAGCACCTCTTTTATGAACTTAGGTGTGCAACTTCTGTGAAGGTGGGTGAAGTTTGCTTCATATACATTAGTAATCCTTATCTCTTCCTTTTTAACTATTCACTTAATCAATCTGGTTACTTTTGGCTTGAAATTCAATTTGCCTGATAATAGGATGGGTGTTCCTCCTTGTTTTCTGGTTACTGCTGCATAATGTTATTTTTCCATCCTTTGCTTTGTAGTCTATGAATTTCTTTTTCAGTTAAATGTGTTTCTTTTACATACCATACTATTGGACTTTTTTCTTGATCCATTCTGCAAAGATGTGTCTTTAATTAGGAAATTTAAACCACTCAGACTGAGAGTTATTATTGAAAGCTATTGACTTATTTCTCTCATTGCACTATTTTTCTGTTGCTGATTCCCTTTTCTTCCTTCTGCTTAACTGCTCAGCCTACCTACCTCATGTGTTCCCTCTATTAGACCATCTAGCTTCATTATCTCCCTTTAGGTTATGCTTGAGGAGTTTTTAGTGTCCAGCAACATTTATTAAGAGGCCATCTTTCCTCCAGGGTATGTTTATGGTTCCTTTATCAAAAGTCATAAGGATTAATGTGCCTGAGGTTGTTTCTGCATCCTGTATTCTGATCCGTTGATCTACATGTCTGTTTTTTTGCAAGTACCATGTTGTTTCATCACTGTAGGCTTGCAATATGACTTGAAGTCTGGGATTGTGATGTCTCCTGTTTTACTCCCATTTCATAGGCTTGCCTTTGCTATTCTGTGTCTCTTTTGGTTCATTGGAATACTAGGATTGTTTTCTCTAGTTCTGTGAGGAATGCTACTGGTATTTTGATTGGGATTATATTAAATGTCTATTATGACTTCTTGTACATATCTATTAAAGTCTTTCTTTCTTTCTTTCTTTCTTTCTTTCTTTCTTTCTTTCTTTCTTCTTTCTTTCTTTCTTTCTTCTTTCTTTCTTTCTTTCTTTCTTTCTTTCTTTCTTTCTTTCTTTCTTTCTTTCATTCTTTGGAGACAGAATCTCATTATGTAGCTCAGGCTCTCTTGAACTCATCAGGTAACCCAGGCTGCCCTCAAACTCACAATGGTCTTCCTGCCTCACTCTCCCAAGTGATGGTATTATAAGCCTGTGCCATTATGTGCTGCCCAAGTAAATACAGTACAAACATCTCTCTGAAAACCTATTTTTGATAATTTAATATCCAAAGCATATACTTAACATTAGACAATTAGTGGAGATATCTACAGATGTTATAATTGTCTGAGTGCAGTAAACAACATGGATCATACCCAATTTTTAGTTAAGAAGAGTCATCAGGAACCTTAGCTATTTTAAATAACCAATTGAAAGGCCAAGAATAGGATGAGGTCAGTTAGGAACCTGGAGCATAAATTGTAAGGAGGCACTCAGTGTCAGATTTGTTGCTGCTTTAATGAGTAACTCCTTAAGTTTTATTCCTCAGATACCTCATTTTCTATGCCCAGATCATCACACTGCTAAATAATTACATGATAGATATAGAGCACATTAAACTAAAAGTATTGTGTTTATTTATGGAACACCAAGTGTTTTCTGAAATGCCATATTAACTTACTCCATTGTAAAATCTTAAACAAAATATTAAAAAAGTAAACAAGAAATAAAATGTCCACCTGATCCAACATATACATTTTCTAAAACTGTTGAAATGGAACAATATCAGAGCATGCAAATATTATTTAAATCCAAAGAAAACAAAACTTTATTTGCATTGACTTAAACCCCTAATTTACTTTCTGTTGTTTATAGGTTGCATTTATAGCAATAAATATAGAGCTTCATTAGTGGATTTACCTGAAATCAGTAGATTCCCCTACTATAAAAATGGAACACATTCTGTACTCCAGTATCCAGATTGTGAGCACTGGGGTCTGCATTTAGTTTGAGAAAAAACACAAAAAAACATTATATCCCCCAAGTGTGTGAAACTTGGGTTTAGCTTCTGTAAATCTTGTTTTACTCATTTGAAAAAAAATGACTATAAGAAGCATCAATCAACTAGCATGGTGTCTCGCACATGGTGATTTCTCAAAATATTATAACTAGTATAATAAACATGTTAATCACTTTTGAGATGTGGTATTATGGGATGTCACTAAAAGATAAGTTCCTGGAAACCTGATTTTTTTATTTTAAGAAGGCTCTATAGATTAATGGAATAGGGGAATATGTTCAATACTATTTTGTCACATATATACAATTTAATTTTCATGCAATTTTCAAAAGTTCCTGTGACAATTGAATTTTTTTCTTTAAGATAAATTGTATCACATAATGTAATTTTAAGGAGGAGCAGGAAATGGTCCTCTGGAAAGGCAATGTTATGGCAGAAAAGGTTGTAGGCAGAGATATTTTATTTCTGAAATGGTCCAGAGTAGGAAGATTTTTGTGCTAGGAAATAACAAACACTTGTAATTATTTTCTGTGAAATAAACATGACTCATTAAATTTGATTCGTATCAAACAGCAAATAGAATACATTTCGTGACTTCTATTGTTGGTTTAAGAGTGGTCATTATTGATCGGTATATCACATACTAGTTATATATCACACAGTTTTGCTATAAAGTCTTTGATATAGGATTTGAAGCTTGATAATTCTATTGATTTCATATCACAGAGTAGTTTACTACTCAAATTTTGGTTACCTCTGTGATTTTTGAAAATTTACAACCTTTTATATTCTCTCTGATTGGGGTGCAATATGTTTTTACAACGATCGCAAATTGCAGTGGTGTAAGTTATTGATTTTAGTTAATGAAAAACTTGTTGCTCTCTTTTCTTTTAATAGACTATTGCCATAATTGTATAACTATAGGCCTGTTTCCTTATAAAGGTCCCCAGTCTTTGAGGAATTCAGGAAGCACATAGAGTTGCAGTAATAATACTGAAGCAAATTTATCAATATTGTTTGAAAGACTGAGCTTATAAACTAAGAAATTTTGGCAGAGGCAACATTGAGAAAGTAGATTCCATTTGATGAATAATTCCCTGGAAGGTTCTGTTCTAGAGTTTGCTTGCTTTCCTCATAACTATGTGATACCTAGTATGTACTACTTATTTAATTTCATCACAGAATAATCTTGCTTATTCCAATTAAGAACAAAAAGTAGTGTCTGCCCCCAGTATACATGGTTTTCCTTTCTGGGCTTTATTTATCCATGGTCAACTATAATCTGAAAATATGAAATAAAACATTTCTAAAATAAGCAATTTATATATTTTAATACATGCAGTATGCTAGAGAATATAGTGGGAAAATTATAGAATGGAAATTTCTGTCATTCGATTCTGTCCTGCCCAGCATGTGGTTCATCCCTTCGTCCAGCATATCCATACACAGTACACAACTGTTTTTGTTATTGACTATCAATGTATCATGGTACTTGTGTCAAAGCAGCCCTTATATAACAGCCTAGTGCTACATCGCAGTGCCTGTATCATTTTATTTATTCCATCTCAACATGTAGACACTACAGCACCTTACAACATCTCAAGAAAAAGAAGGATGAATATAGTAAAATAAGGTATTATTTAGAGATGCCACATTCACATTACATTTTTGTAGTACATTTTAAATTGTTCTATTTTATTATTAGCTGTCATCAGTCTCTTACTGTGCCTAAGTTATACAGTAAACTTTCCTATCAGTATGTACACATAGGATAATTGTAGTATAGCATCCTTCGGATTTGTGCTATACAATATCTTCTGCGACTAAGAGATGACTGATGTAAGATTATGACTTTTCCAAAATGGCCTCTAAAAGAGTGTTCCTAAAATGTGATTTGAAGATCACCTACAACAGTAGAAAAAAGGGGAGTCTGTTTTCCTAGCTGTTAATTATTCCCTGTGGCCACCTTAAAAAGAGCTGTCATCAAAATTTCTCTTTGATGTCCTCTCCCTTCTCCTTCACTTGGTTTTTTTTTTTCAGTACCTGTGCTTCACTGGCTCACAGAGCTTCCTTTTCCATGCTATGGAATGTGTTTCATTAGTTTTTCAGTAAACAGCCTGTGAACTGCTCAAACCACATATTTTCATTACCAAAATAATCTTTTGTGAGATTCTATCAGTAAACTAAGAGAGACAGTTATGTTTCTGTGCAGCATTGAGAAAACAATCTGTGATTTGAAATGGAGTAAAAGGATTTCTCAATTTTCTCTTATGATATAACTCTAGATCAGCTTTATTGGCCCCAAAGCCTGTATTATAGCAGGATGTGTTTAAGAAAAATTTTCAAATATAGGTTTACTGTTTATTATTTCTTTTTATTGTTATTTTTAATTAGTACATGCTTGCTGTTCATAATGATTGCATTCCTTTCTCGGGGACAGTAACAAGAGTATGCTTATGATGCATACATTGGGCAAGTGGCAGGATGGCAGTAACGATATAAAAATATTTATCCCAGTACTATCCTTAGCGTCAACCACTATGAACATTACACAGTCATTTATTTTCAGAATCACTGATTACCAAAAGATATTATTGGCCACAGTGCAGGATTAAAAGAGGCTTGAGAATAGTACTGCAAAAAATTTCCTTTAAGGGAAACAAAAATGTTCTAAAATTAGACTGTGGTAATGACTACAGCAATCCTTTGGATATATTAAAAGCCATTGGGTTTAATTTACATACCACAGGTGAATGGTCTGTTATGTGAAATAAATCTCCATAAAGTTGTTTTTAATTTCTGTATGTAGATTCTAGGAAAATTAAGGACTAAAAAGCTGTAGATTATGGCATAAATTTTAGTACAGGATTTATAGTCAGATTGATCTGGGAATGAAACTTAGATTCACTACTTACTACTTACACATCGGGCAAGTTATTTCAGTTGTCTCAGCTCTACTAGCTTCACTGGTGAAGAAAGACATATTTTTCATGGCTACCTTGAGGACTGCATGGAGGTAATGCATCTAAGGTTCTTAATTTGATGCCTCCTACCATTATCTTATTGATGTATTGTTTCCTATTGTTTTTCTCTGTTTGAAAGTAACTGAATTCATGTTGTTATTATCGAGGAGGTAGAGAAAAAGACTAATGAATTGCAGAACCCCATAACACCTCAAAAGATTATTCCATTCATAGTAAATTTTTTATCTGTAAAATGGTACTAATAATTACCCAGCAGAGGTTGTATAAGGCTTAAGATTAAATTTTCCGATGAACGAATGTATGCTATGCATTGATAGTACCCTATAAATGCCAATTCCATTTTTTATCCCTGAATAACGCTGGATTATGTTTACCATATAATATTGGTTTTAAGAGGGCTGCCAGACGGGAAACTAATAAAACTACTTTCTGAAAAGTATTGTCATCAGGCACTTTAATTTATTTATTTATTCATTCCTTTGACAAATAATTATACAGTGTCTCAGAAACCGCTAAATCCTGAAGAAAAAAATAATAAGAGAGCCAACATCATGCAAAGCTTCTATTTCATATGATGAGATCAAGGTCCATGAATAATAGTAAATTACAGCAATGGTAGGAAGAACACAGAATGGCCTTAAATCTTAGTAGACGAGAACTTAGTAGAGATAATGAGGGGCAGGGAAGTCTGAAAAGGCTTCATAGAGGAAAATGTGACATACCAGCTAAAAGCCGTGCTTCAGTTATAACAATTTGTTTTAATTTGCCTGTGCCATGCCTCAATTAACTGGCAGTACCTTCTCAGTATTTGTGTGTAATTACCTTTTCTAAGCATTTTTCAGAAGTTCATTCTTCCCTGTGATGCATCAGTCATTGCTGACTAAACATTCCTTTGTACTATCTTTATAGAGAAAGAAACATAAATTGTTTGGAAAGTAATAATGATGAAGTTGCCTTTGGAGTATGGGATGAGCTAAAATAAATTTTATTTGTGCACGTAGACTGTGCACTATCAGCACAACTCTCCCAGTGGCCTAATCAATATTGTCTCATGTCTCACAGTGAGCACTATGGAAAGAAATCTGAAAGGAGAAAAATGTTTTGAAAAAATATTTTTGTATGTCTGATCATAAGAGACAACCCAGTGCAGTGGAGATATTTTTATCTGTGGCTTGGCTGTCATGTACATCTTGTGAGATAAGTGAAATAGGGAAAGGAGATAGTCACACCTTCTGTCAGGATGGATTATTCACAAACAACGTACAAGTAATTCTTTGTAAACACTATGAGAAATAATGTGAAAAAAAGTAGTGAGAATAAAAAATACGGCCATGTGTATAAAAACTTAGAGGAGGCAAGGTCTTTCTCGTGTTTCTTGGCTACCTTAAGATTTGTTGGAAGGATCCATTATATAATGTATGCAGATATACTTAGAAAATTATAAGCATGTAAGGTAAGTATAACCTCCATTCTGGAGATTATACCAGAATGATCAACAAACTTGTGGACAAAATATATTTTAAGTAATTATTTCTTCAGCAGCCTATTTCTCATAGTTCTTACCTCCCAAGCCTGCACCTGCAGTTAAAGTTTTTCTTCCAGCTCCCTCCCTCATATCCACCCCTACTCTGGAGGGATATAAACAATACAATGAAGCCATGAAAAGCTCAATTTCTATCATTTTTACTGGGTGATCATCCTGGTATATTTTTCCTTATCATTTTAGATACCTTGAAATTATCTGATGCCAGAATTCTACCTGTATGATGTGGCTTAGGAGACAATAAATGATAAATAGAATTTTAAATGGAATTAGAATTAATGTGACTTTAAAAGCCAAACTTCTTTCCCCTACATTGAGTAATTTGTCATGTTAAAGAAAAATCTGTCTCCTTAATTAATATCTAGGTATATTAAAATTAAATATAATGGTCTTTCAAACATGTGCTCTATTGTGGAATTGGTCCAGGAAAGAAAAATAATTATAAGTCATAGATATGTTTGGGCTTTGTATTTGAAATTCCATTTTTGAAATGTTTCAGTTCATATTTTTATTGTTGTGTTTCCAACACATAATGATTGCAGTTCTTATGAGGAGTTGGTATGTGAAAATGACATGCCTTAATTTTTTGATATCAATACCTTGCCCTCCCCATTATCTTTTTCTCTTAGTCCCAATTCCAATTTATGAAAAAAAATCTATCTTCTTGTTTCTTATTATCTACCACTTGCTGTTTATTTATTGTGGGGAGTATTTTTAATATAGGCAAATCATGTGGTATTTAATGTGTTGTGTCTGGTTTGTTTCACTTAATATTATGGTCTCAAAGTACATCCATTTTCTTATAAATGACTCAAATTTGTCCTTCTGTGTGGCATAACAGTGCTGTATTGTGTATAAATAGCACATTTTCTTCCTCCATTAAGGAATGTCAATATAGGCTGCCTCCAAGATTTAGTTATTATAAATGACACTGCTATAAAGAGAGTGTCTTAGTTACTTTTTTCACATTGCTGAGACAAAATACCAAACACCCAAAGTTAAAGAAGGAAAGATTTACTTATCACATAGTTTGTAGAGGTTTCACTTCATAATGGCTGGCTCCAAGGTAGGGTGACATAGTGGCGGAAGACAGCAAAAGTAACAAGAGAGACAGAGAGAGACAAGCCTTTTTCTGTCCCTTATAGTATATGCAGTCTACTGGAATTAGGGCAGTGACAATCCAATCAGTGGAAGGATCCAGAAGTCACTCACCCTTAACACCAGAACCCTTATTCCTAGTATTGCGCTATGAATCAATCACACAGTCTAGATTAAACCACCTCCACAAAAACCTTCATGATTGCATCAAGCTTTTGGGGGCCATCTAGACACAAATCATAGCACAAAGTATGCATGTATCACTGCAATATGATGACTTTATTATCTTTGGGAAGATACCTAGAAGGGGAATACCTGGGGCAAATTTAATTTCTAGTTTTAGTTTTTTTACATGTTTTTTAAAATTTTATTTTTAAGACAAAAGAACCCAGAATAACACAGAAACGATACAGAAAATACCAAGTTATAGAGAAGATAGTAGGGAATTGACACTGGATGCTAACATAGTTATCTTCATATTTGTTATAACAAAATCAATAAAGGATATACAAATTATGGAGGAGACAACAGGGAATTATCACTGGATGCTGTATTGCATAGTGCTGTCTTTGCATTTGTTAACACAAAAGCAATAAAGGAAATACCAGATTACAGAGAAAATAGTAGGGGCTTACCACTGGATGTTGTATTACATAATGTTATCTTCGTCTTTATTACTCAGTTATATAGATGATTGCTTGTTCAATTAATCAATTTTCTCCACTTCACCACCATTGTTCTAACACCCTGTCAGTGATCTTCCCACTGGTAATAACTGCACTTTTGTTTTATTTACTCCCTCTCGCTCTTACATTGGGCAGAGACTTGGCTGCTTCTAAATATGCTGTATATTATGTGGGTGTACACAAATTACTATGTCAGGAAGTGGAGAAGTACCCTTTAGCAATCCCTCACAGCTGTCAAGTGTCCAGTCAGGTAGGTGGGGTTACACAATGAACCACCAGACTCTGTCACCACAACTGCGTCTATAGGCTCAGTTGAGTCTTCAGGGCCTTCCTGGGGGCCAGGCAAAGTACCAGTGGCCAGGCGGAGCACCTGGCATGCACCGGGGGCCAGGCAGAGTGTTGGGACCGAGACGGAGGCCTGGCATGCCCTGGGCTGAGTGGAGCTCTGGGGGCGGGGCGGAGTGCCTGGTGAGCCCTGGGGCCGAGTGGGGCTCCAGGAGCCGGGCAGAGTGCCTGGCACACCCTGGGGGCCGGGTGAAGCACCTGGCATGCCCCGGGGGCCAAGTGGAGCTCCTGGAATGCCCTAGTTTTAGTTTTTTGAGTAATCTCCATACTGATTTTCATAGTGGTTATACTAGTTTGCATTCTTACCAATAATGAATAAAGGTTTGTTTGTTCTGTGGCTTCACTAGCATTTGCAATTATCCGATTTCTAGAGAAAGATGTAATCCTAGTGTGGTTTAAATTTGCATTTCTCTAATGGAAAATGATGATGAATATTTTTCATGTATTTTTGGCCATTTATACTTTTTCTGAGAATATTCAATTCAATTGCCATTTTTAAGTTGAGTCTTGTATTTTTGGGATTCCAATTTTTTTGAATTCTTTTTTATTCTAGATATTAGCATTGCATATTAGGAATAGCTGCCAATTATTTCCCATTGTGTAAGTTGTTTATTCACCCTACTAATTCTTTGCTTTAGTGTGATGTTTTGGGTCTTCCATGTGGAGGGTCATGTCTGCAAATAATGATAATTTGCAAGGTGGCTGCGATGCAGCTAAAGGAGTTATTTAAAGTGCACTAAAAGCAACTTTCTGTATGTGAAATGATATTATATCAATCAAAATATAAATAAAAATTGAATGAGTAAAAGTTACTGAACACTGATAAATCTAACTTTGGATATACTTGGTCATTTTTCCTTGCAGATCAAAATATGTTGTGGCATTAAACTCATGTATGTTTAAATAAAGCTACTTTCATGAGATGAGCTGCAAAATTCTTCATCTATGACTCCTAAGTTCAAGCTTCACCATTTGTGCATCTATTGAATTTGCAGTAAGATACAAAAGATAAAAATTAATATTAGTATATGCCCGTGAAACATAATTTGATTTATTGTATATATAGTTATTGCACCTTCATTCTTTTAATCCCTTTCCCCTTCCTTCCTCCCCTCACCCTCTTCCACATTTTCCCTCCCATCTCCCTAAAGTCCACCTCACTGTGTGCAAACATTTCTCTTTTAGTCTACTCTTTATTTGTAGATAAATGGATGCACCTTGAGACTATAATGAAATAAATCAGACACCTAAGTTTAAATAGCAACTTTTCTATTATATAAGAAATCTAAAATATAAGTAAAGAGAAAAATAAAAGACAGATAATTGGAAGTAACGAGATCTTTTTTCAAATGTGAAGGAGAACAGGAGATGAAGTGGGGGGAGAGGAAGGGAAGGGAACACTGATTTTTAAAAAGAAGTGTTGAAGAAAATCACAGAAATAAAGCTTTCACAAATAGGAGGGGGAAGAAGAGTTGGAGTAAATGATGGATAGAAGAGAAAGGGACAAAAGTAAGAAGGAAAATGTGTTGTATACGTGTAAACTCACCATGATAAAGGTAATCATGAAGTACTGAATATATGTACTAATAAAATAAAAATACACAAATAATTATTTATAGTTTGGGTATAAAACAAACCATGTGATACTTACCCTTCTGCATCTGACTTATTTTGCTTGTCATTATGGACTCAATAATTAAGCAGAGGAGGGGAACTATGAAATAACAAAACCCAATTATAGGAATTTAAATTTTTAACAAAATATTCATGTTAGAAGTAAGACTTAGGTGAGATACATCAGGTAGTTTTGCAGTTATTTTGTTTTTGTACAACGTTCACTTGCTACTTGTTTTCTAAAACGTTCACTTGCCTAAGATTCAAGGTGGGAATATAAAGCAGATAACTCAGTTGTGCCTTAGAGTGCCCATTAGGCACCATGGATTTCAAGAGGCTTGGAAAAGAAGAAACTAGAGAATAATAAGACTTTGTGATAAACGCAAAGTAGAGGATTTTATTATAGTCTGTCTTGTCCAATAACAGGCATAGCCACAGCACTCAGAGGAGGCCAAAGCTCAGTGCTGATATACAGTGTGACATTCATATCCAGTATATTTGAGCAATTTCAAGGCTTAAGTGCATTGTCATCTTATCTAGAGCCACACAGGTAGAAGAATCTTGAACTGATAAAAACGGTTCTATTTTCTTTTAGAATGTAAATATTCCATAGCATTTATCAGTTCAGGGAGATGTTCAGCTGGTCAATAGGCCTTTCTAGTTTTTGGAAAGCAAAATTGGTGGATGATTAATTTGAGTGTTAGTTATATTGGATTTGTATTTCTGCTTACAGCTGAATAAAAAGTCTGTAAAACAAATACCTCCTTTACAAATTTTAAAATACTAATGACAGCATGAAAAAGTATATTTTAGATAATTGCTACTGTAATGGGTTTAATAGTGCCTCTCCCAGGGAAAATACAGTATATCCACTGATAAAGTCTATGCAGTTCTTTTTTTAATGCAGTTCTTATTGAGGCAAAGATCTGGAGGTGAGGTCATCCTGTATAAGGTGGGCCCTAGATCCAGTGAGAATGGAAAAGGGGTACAGATAGAACACAAGGGAAGCCCATGTGAAGACTTGGTAATATTTCTATGACATATTAACTATATAAAGAGTAAATTATAGAATCAAACATAGAACACAAGTCATTCCTTTACCCTCCACATATGCGTGAAATGTGTGTTGGTACTTGTACACTTACCTTCATACATATTTTATATGGTGATCTGATTATGAGTTACTATATAACCACTTTCAAATTTAATGAGAAATATTTATCTTTTCATATTACTGTGGACCATCTTGCATTTATCAGGACAGTACTCTTTCGAGCCTGTCATATTTTTTGTAGTCATTGATGGCTGGATCTGGAATCATCTGAAGGCTTGACTTGGTCTTAGAAACCCAATGTGGCTGAAATAAATCACTGGCAAATTCATTACACATACGCATATTAAAAAAGAAGATTCTATTTTGCACCAGTTTTTGCAGTTAAAATTTTAACTATAGTTAAAATTTCCCCACTACACAATTATTAAAATAGTCAAATAATTATTCACTTAACATGTAGGTAGTCTTGTTTAGATTTCTTCATTATAGGATTTATTTTGTGGTTAAAAAGGAAGGTTCAATTGAACTGCTGCTAAACTACATAAAAATAGAGCTTTGTGGACCTTGATACAAATAGACACTGGCAAAGCTGTTCTAGTGGCCAATGAAGCCATTGATATGAAAATTAAATCTGTGCTTCTCTGTGTTGATTTTTCTTTTCCAGAAAGACCTATTTCATTGTTTATTATCAAGTTCTTTCTAATTAATTTGAATGATCATGAGTGATCTGAATGATCCTGAGTGATCTGTGAAAAAAATTGCTCTAGCTAGCACTGTAATAGACTTTCTACCACCCCACTTGTTTACTTAAATATTTTATTACAAATTCTTTTTTTTTCTGTATAGTATCAGGTATATACTCTATGAGGACAGGCATCATATCTATCTTATTTATTATTTTACTCTCAAGCAAAGAGATAGAAAGGCCAAACCACATAGAGACAATTAAAAGTTCAAGCTAAAGTCCTAACTCTCTACTAGTTTTAGGAAGCGAGAACAGAGAAGAATGAAGTAAAAAAATCTCATTTAATAGAAAAAAATTTCTTGTTGCTAAAAAAGACATTCAGATTTATGAGATTTTTTTAAAAGGATATTGTTTAAGTGTGCCGTATGCTGGTTGTTAGGGTTTAGACCTAAAATGTTCCCCAGAATTCTCATGCATGAAAGATAACTGAGTACACTGTATTCTTCAGTGGGTTCATACATTGATCCAGTCAGTAGCTGGACGTGCTGCTAAGAAGTGGCCTGGTTAGGGACGGGTCACTGGCTGCCATGGGTTGAGAACCTTTTCATTGGCCATGCCATCTTGTCTGTGCCTTGGAGCCAGCTGATCATGGACTAAATGTGTGGCCAAAAATAAACTTCTGCTCTTTAAACTGCTGATGTTGCACATTCTGTGCTAATGCCGAGAAAGTGACTATGACATTGGTAATATTTAAACACTAATAATTAAAGATCATTATAAAGGCTTCCAAAAAGAAAAGTGAATCTATAAAAGGAAGAGAAACCTTCTCAGTACCATGATCATTTAAAAGCACCAGAAAACAAATGTTTCAAATATGGGAAGAATCAGAAATTTGCTATGACGTACATCCATTCTAAAAAAAATTCCCAAGAATTAAGGTTAACAAAATGAAGCAGAAGTCCATAAAAATAGCATACATTACAGGGAGTAGAATTTGCCAATAATAGTGTGAAACAAGTCATTTGGTCTGTGTTGATTAATTAATACAATAAAATTAAGTTAATGGCCAGCTGAAATTAAAATGTTAGATTTTTAGTGTTTTATTCTCAATGTTCAGCATATTCCATGGCATATAGTTGGTGTTCCTAATATATTTAATTAATGAATTGAGAAAAATCTAAAAGAAATGAGAGACAAAGTTCTTGTCTTATTTAGCGAGAGGAGATGCATGATTTACTCTATTGGTGGTGGTGAAATGATAGCACACATGCTACAGTGGGCATTTCGTGTCATTAAAAGCTCTAAAAGGTTTGTCATCACAGCTAGACCAATTGTCTGCAAACTTTCTCTTGAACATCCAAATAGGAAATGTTACAGGTATTGGAGGGCAAAAGTCAAAAGTGAAATATCATGAGGGTATTTATACAAAAATCATACATCATAACTAGAAAATAGCACATTCAAATCTAAAATCCATTTTTGGTACACAGGTAGTATAAAGAACATAGTGTACTAATTTTGACAGAATAGAAAATAGCTTATTAATGCTTGCTGTAAAAATCAAGAGCTATGTTTATTTAAGTACTTAAAATATTAAGCACGGAAATTGAAAAAATGGATTAATTATCTAATAATAGCTAGGAGAAGAAAACACCAATAAATAATAGCACCATCCATATTAATGCAAGAAACCACAGCCAATAGCATCAATAAAATAAATTGTGGGAATAAGTAAAGCATCCATATCACTCACAGTATATACAAAGGAGTCAAGTTGCTTCCTAAAATATGCACACATCTTAGATTTTCAAAAATATAAAAGGAAAAAAGTCTAATATAAAATGGCACAGAGAGTTGAAATAAAAGAATTTGACATGCTATACCTGGAAAGTCAAATTAAGTACAGAAATGTTGATTTCCAAAAACTTTCAAGAAGGAACATACTGATTGCAAAGAGGGGATGATCTAAATTCCTAAAAGTTATATACATACAACAGAAGATATGCCAGCCATAAATTTTAGATATTCATATGATAGAATTGAAATCTACATAGGAAAAATTTTTGTTCTTTTACCTTTAAAATAAAAAAAATGATTGAAAGACTGAGGAAGTTATCCCATATTAAAGTGGAAAAATATAACCGTTATGGGTCTTATTTATTAAAAACAGAATTGATTTTATTTATTTTGAACAGATTATCTTTTATTAAAAAATATTAGGTAGTTTACATAATCACTGGGAATGCTGAAGGAACAGGCTGAAAATTAAGTTTCTGAAAACAGCATGCAGAATTACATTGCAAAGCTGGCCTGATGACTGAACTGGTAGTATAACCACTTATACTACTAGGGTCAAATTAAAAGAAAAGATGCTCAATAGAGCCTGTTTCCATACATTGTATATTAAAAATTCCTGTACTGGTGCATCAGAATGGAGGAATTTCATTCACATTCCTGCACTTCAGCTGCAAAGGAGACTGAGGAAGAACGTTTTCTCTCTACTACTTGGAAAGGTAAGATTTGCAGATACAGGACTATCAGATATAGGACCGGTATCAGGCAACTAAGAATTACACATGTGTGCTGTAGCATTGTATAAGTTACCTACCTCAGCTGTTTGTAGAAACAGCACAAATCCTCCCACAGTATTTTTATTTCACAAAATAATAAGAAGGCCCCTCTTAAGTAATGTAAGTATCCACAAATAATTTAGCACATATTCACCCTTTGTCTAAAAGGAGAGCTCTAAAAATGTCACCATTTAAAATCTAGAATCTCTGAATGTTGGTCATTGTTCTCAAGGTTTTTAGCTTTTAATAAAACACAAAACCTGTGTATTGTATTGCAATTTTTGACCTACCATGTGATTACTAAAGTCCTCACTTCTAAAACTGATTAGAAGACCACTTATAAATTCCTTCTTACTCTTTCCATATTCTCTTTGTTTTTTTTTTTTTTTTGGTTTTCTTTTTTTTCCATATTCTCTTTGTCTTCAACCAGAAATATCAGTTTTGTATGAGAGAAGAACAAATTTTCCCATTTAAGGTAACTATCATTAGTGAGACTATCTATATGGATTTCTGTAACCTTCCATTAACTATATCCAAACATTCAAACAATTGTGATTATAGAAGAAACAGCACCATATATTTATATAATCTCTCAAAATCCCTAGCTAGTGGAATACTGAGTTTTTCACAGGACTTTACATAGTTCAATTTAGCCAGCTACCTCTGTGAAATGGAGTTCATCCTTAACTAATAATTGTCAAGAGTTTTAGCTTCATGGTCTTACCTCTGATGAGTAAAGATAAAAGTTTATATACCCTCTTAGTATATGAGGCACACACTATGTTTATGGTGGTGGACAAAGCATAATGTGGAAAGAAGAAAAATCCACATCCAGATTATCTATTCCAATAAGCACAGACCACTGTCTTCTCAATGAAAGAAAATAAACATTCTCCACTTATCATTACAGGTCCCCTTAGTTACCCCAGTTTAACATACTGTATTTGGAACTCAGTGTTGTTTTGTTATTTTCTATTGAGTACTAGGGAATATTGTTTATTTTTTTCAAAGACATGCGTAACATTACCATCCATTCTGTATGTTCTTTATTAAATGTGATTTTCCACTCATCTTTCCACTCCTATATAGCCCAGACTGGCCTTGAGCTCATGACAATCCTCTTGCCACAGCCTCCCCAGTGCTGAGATTCAGACATGTGGCACTATGCTTGGCTGGGTGAACTCTTTTTCGGATTGTGTTTACTAATAAAAATAACACATGTGACATCCAAGGCTATGTCATAGATTTTTCTCTTGAGATACTCACGTGTGGACTCAGTCTCCATGTTATGAAGAAGCCAAGAAATCTAAGGTGAGGTCCATATGGAGGGAAAGAGAAAACTTCAACTTCAGCCACACCTGAGTTCCTAGTCCACAGTCAGCTACAACTGTCAGTCATGACAGTGAATCATACTGGAAGTGACTTTTTCAGTTCCCATTGGCACTTCCCTCATTGAAAATGCTTGAAACCAAGAAGAGGCTTCTTTGCCCACCACCATGATCCAATTTCAGATTTTTGGGCTAACATATTGCCATTGTAAGCCATTAAGTTTTGGTGTGTTGTTTTGTAGCAACACGTAACTTGAACAAGCACTGAGAAAATAATAGTAGCTAAATTCTAAAAGGTGTAATTTCATTTACCCATGGCAAAGCTTATTGACGGTTGCATCGCTCATAGTGATTTCATTATAGGGTGTTTTCTGAGATTCTCTACCACTTTTTCATGAGGTGAAAGCTTTCCTTCTTAAAATTAATTTTAGTGGTACATTTTAGGTATACGTAATGAACACATTCATTTGAGGAAGTTTACACCTATGCATATTTCTTAATTCTTCTTTTTAGTTTTTTACCAATTCCCTCTCCTCCCTTCAACTCCTCTTCCTTTCCTTATTTACAAAAATTTTATTTTTATTTTCCTTCTTCCATTTTTTTCTTTTCATTTCCTTCCTTTCACCCACCTTATCTCTTTTCCCCTTCTCAACTGAATTTTTTCTTCTTATTTCCCAGGATCTCTTACATATTTTGGTCCTTATTTACACTTTCAGTTTCTTCCAGTACAGAAACAATGTGGCCTTTCTTTCTTTCTTTCTTTCTTTCTTTCTTTCTTTCTTTCTTTCTTTCTTTCTTCTCTGTCTCTGTCTCTCTGTCTCTCTCTTCCTCTCATTTCTTCTTGAGACAGTGTCTCTCTATGCAGTTCAGATAGTGTCAAATTAACTATGCAGCACAGACTGGCCTCAAACTCATGTCAATCCTCCTGATACAGCCTCCTGAGTACTGGGATTACAGGTGTGTGCCACCATGCCCTGCCATCTATGTGGTATTTAAACATGTGTGTCTTGTTTGAAATAAGTCAGTGGTAGTTTTCTTAACTGTTTTTTCTCTGTGAACATAATAAGTGGCAGAGCCTCATAATTCTAATGCTTCAATCTAAAATTATTAAAACCAGAATTAGAATTGCTTTTATCTGTAAAAGTCAAATAAGTCATTAGTGATCTTCCCATGTTTTAGTATGAGGCACTGAAAAATCTGTTTTCTTCTATCAACGATGCCACAAGGTCAGATCAATATAGTAGCCCACCTAATCCATGGAGCATATATTCTGAAACCACCAGTGGATGCCTGAATTGATAATATCGAAGCCATATTTTTCTATATGTACATGCCTACAAAAAAAGCTTAATTCATAAGTTAGGGCCAGTAAGAGATTGACAATAACTGATAATTAAAAATATTGTAACACTATATCATATAAAAATTTAAGTGAATGTGAAGTGGCATCTTAGAGTTTTCATTTCCTTTCCACAGAAGCAAATTATATAAAGCATCATTTTCAGTATTTTTTATCAGTATATATTTGTAGAACATAAAGTTTATATTTTGTGTGGGGACTTGGTAACTGTACATAGTACATCGTAATTCCTTTTTTCATCCTCTTCCCTCCACTCCCTCAACTCTCCCTCCGTCTCATGATCCTCTTCCGTTCTTTGTATGTGTTTGTAGTGCACAACGTTTACATGCTTTGTGTGGCATTGATAGCTGTTCATAACATATTTTAATTATTTTTTTCATCTTCTTTCCCTGCCTCCCAAATCTTCCTCCATCTCTTGATATCCTTTACTTTTGAGGTAGATGTACAATACATACATATCCATGTTTGTAGCAACACATTTTATAATAGCTAAGTCTTGGAAGGAGCCTATTTCTCCAACAACAGATGAATGGATAAAGAAAGTGTCTTTACAGACTTTACCATTAAGAATAAGTTTCCATTGCTTTCAGGGAAATAGGTGTGCCTTGAGAGCCTAATGTTCAGAGAAACATATCAGGTTCACAAGCTTAAATATCACATGGTTTCTCTTATGTTAGAAACTCAAGCTATAAATCTTTTTTTTTTTCTTTTTTTTGTGCGGTACTGGGGATCGAACTCAGGACCCTGCGCTTGCTAGGCAAGCGCTTATTCCACAGAAGCTATAAATCTTTTTCTATGTTGTGGCCAGTTGTATTATTAATAATACATAATGTCCATTCCATTATTATTAACCATGTTTAATTGGATTATTTATCTTTTATTTTACCTTTTAAAAATAATTGAGCTGTCAATGATTTGCATATCTTGTATACAAGTCCTTAGTCCTTTATCATATATGTATTTTCCAAATCATACTGGTTAGGGTTCTCTAAAGGAGACTTCTTAAATTGGCATCCATAATGGGTACCTGTACCATGGAGACCTAGAGGAGTGTGGTGCTAATCAGTCCAAAGCATGAAGCCATGCAACAAGAAGGATCAAGGGTGCAGTGCCAGTGTGAGACTGAAGTCGTGGACTCTCCATGGAGAGTCGCTGATGCTAGGTTGCATTGAAAGGATGAAGACGCTGGATTGTAATGTCAGTAATTGTAGTAGCAAAAGACATACCCACTGAAGCAGAATTGAGCTTTTCAAATGCAGAGTGAATTCCTCCCTCTTCCCCTATCATTCTCTCTGGACTGCAACTCTACTGGATGCTTCCATCAAGAAATAGGGCAAGTCTCCCTCTACCCCACTCTGGTTTCCAGAAATCTCTCTGAAAACATTCCCCTGACACACCCAGAAGTGAGTAAAAGTCATATTTGTTTGAACTTCAGTTTATCTAATGTTCTTGCTTATGTGTAAAAGCTGCCTGCACTAAAGTCATGCTAATAAACACTATTTTCTACTAAGAGTTTTATACTCTGCTGTTACATGCAAGTCTGTAATTGATTTTGAGTTACATTTTGTATATGGTATTAGGCAAGTGGTAAAACTTCATTTTTTCACTGGTTGATATCCAGTTGTTGCAGCCTTATCTGTTAAAGGAATATTTTTCCTCATTGAATTGTTTTGTCATTCTTGTGAAAAGTAAATGTTAAGTGAAATAAATCATAGACAGAAGCTTAAATGTCACATCCTTTTTAAAAAAAATTTGTACAAGTAATTGAACTCATGACCTTGTGCTTGCCAGGCAGGCACTGTGTAGCTGAGCTATCTCCCTGGCCCTTACATTCTTTCTCTTGTATGAAAAACCCAAAGTATAAATAAAGATAAAAATGAGGATACAGAATAGGAAATAGGGAGAGAGATCTTTTGCATGTGAGATGGGAGCCAAGAGATGCAGAGAGGGCAGAGGGAGGGAAGGAGAAGGGGTTAAATTCAGAATTGAGATGTATTAAGTATATGTAGAAACTCCCTATGAGGAATGAAATCATTATGTCCTGAAAACATGTACTAATAAAATATTTAAAATACGTTATAAATGGAAATTTTAATTTTTAAACTATTCATATTTTCTTCTTGATCTATATACATCCACATGCCAGTGTCACACTTCTTTGAATGACATAGCTTTGCAGTGACTTGAATTTTAGGATCAACTTGTCAAGTTCTGCAGAAGATCATTCTGAGAATTTTTTTCATTTTTAAGAACATTTTATTTGGAGTAATTTCAGATTTATAGTAAATTTGCACAATAGTACAAGGAATTCACAGGTACTTTTTCCTAGATTCCTGAGATGTTATTAATGTTTTACATTTGCTTACCATTTCCAATATACATTTAACTAAAACGGTCTTCTTTTGAGATTCATTTGCATAGTAATGTTCCATTATCCTTAAGTACTCTACTGTTTCCTAAAACAAGGACTAAAATTTTCTTAAGTACCATTATCAAAATCTGGAAATTACCATCAATACAACGATAATTAACTTACAGACCTTAGTCAGATTTTAAGAGTTGTCTCCAGAGTATCCTATCTGGCAAAGTTCTACCTTCTTTGTTGTTTTGCAGCATCAAAATCTTCCCTGGTGACAATCTTATACAGATTTAAGAAGTATAGTAACAATCTTACTTTGTATTGATCCAGTGTCATTGTGGAGTTAGTTTCAAGCATTAAGAACACTTACTTTCATTCAACACTATTGTTATGTCATTGTTATTAGGACCAATCCTGTCAGCAGCTATAGGTTGCAATAGGTTACCAACTGTAAACGTACAGTGCCACTGCCGTGGTGCTCCTTTTGTTACAGAAGCAGTCTAGGGTACATAGAGGAGTAGCACTGGTGCAGTAGAAACAAAGGCTGCTGTGGTTCAACTCCTAGTTCAAGGTTTCAGTAGCACCATAGGAAGTACCAGTTTCCAAGTACATTTTAGCCCATTTACTTCTGTAATTCAATCATACTATACATTTCAGTTGAGGAGAAATAATATATAAGAAAGCATAGTTTTAGTAGGCTTCTCATGTGAGAAGTAACTTTTTTTCACACACAAAAATTTTTGAGACAAGGCCTTGAACTCACATCCTCCTGCCTCATTTCCCAAAGTGCTGAGATTACAGGCGCGTGCCACCACACCCAGCTATCCACAAATGTTTTTTTCATTAGCTACTTTTGTGAAAGAAGAGTGCCATATGAATGTACAAACTGATCATATATTTAGAAAACCTTACATATCTATGTAAATTGCTGCTTGTTTGCCCATAAGGGAATCAAACAGTGAATCCTCATTCACACTAAGTGTTAAAAAACAATACCTAGCTATTATATTCTCTAATATATTTCTGAAAAAAAATGTAAGTATAATGATCATTAGCATCTTGGACAAGGCAAAACTATTGAATTTTATGCCTGTCTCTTATCATTCTGTGATTTGTTATAATCATGAAGTTGTTCTTGGTAATGCTTGTTCTATGTCCATTTGATATGAGCACTAATATTATCCTTCAAAATTTTTCCACATGGTATTACACTATGTCAGGAACTCCTAAGAGCAACTTTTTTCTCTTACCCAATGTGACAATGCTGAGCCATGCCAGTTCACTACTCAAATGACAACCACAGGTTCTAGGGACAGGCAGGGTGCTTTGCAGGGCCGAAGCATCTGGTCAAGTTACTCATTGTATGTATCAGTGCTTAGTTCTTGTTTTTCTACAGAAAGTGATCTTGCACAGACTGGTTCATACTCATGACTATTTTAAAGTAAATGGAAGAAGGAAGGGCTGAAGTAAGGGCATAAGAGAATGCACCAGGTATCCACAGGTATGAGCTGTGCGGCCTAAGGTATTAAGTGTAGACTTAACAAATGTGTCTGGAGAGGGCTTACCCAGAATTTGCTTTCAGATTTTAGCCAGTTTTGCAGCAACATAGTATGGCAGCATACTCTGCGCAAAGATGCCCTTCCTCTTATACTCCTTGTGGGGGCACCGAGAGAAAAAATCTGCAAAAACCTTGGTTGCAGAATAAATGGTCAGGATCAGAATCAGAGACATGCCGCTGGCAGAGGAGATATGCAGAATCACCACTTTAGATCTTTCTACCATGCCATACAGCACCAATCGTGTCATCTTGCAAACAGAAAGAATAGTAATATTTAGCAATCTCTTGATGACATTATCTAAGTCAGGAATTTCCAAGAAGCATTCAGGGTACTCATAGGACATTCCCATATTGTTCATTAAAACACTGCTTTCAAGACCTGCAAGGCCTGTTTTAATTTTATCATAAATATCTTCTGATGTAAAGTCAATGGCAATGGTCCTTGTCTCTACCTTGAATTTTTCTCTTACCTCACTGGAAAACTGATTCAGTTTATCCTGTGATCTGCTAACTAGGACAGCCTTCCTTTCATGCTTTGCTAACTGTTCTGCATGTGACTTTCCAATTCCATCAGTGTCACCTGTGACCAAGTGATGCTGAGGACGACACTCAGAGATGCCGCTCCTGGAGTACTTTGTGCCTCCATTGTGAGATTTTAAAAGGAAGATTTAGTAAACCTACAATCAATTTGGTGTATATGTTAATGATCTATAAATATAGAATGTTTCTCTGTTAATTTAAATTTCCATTTTAATTTTCTTCAAAAATATTTTGCTGCATTTTTCGTTTCCAATATTGCCACTCTTTAAATTTATTCTTATCTATCTCTAGTGACTTTATAGACTAATTTTATTTTCCGAACATTACTCATGTGTAGTAATACAACTGATTTCTGTAAAAGATATTAGATCTGAAAATATTGTGTATTTCTTTGTAAGCCCTAGCAGGTTTTCAATGGATCACTTAGTGTTTTCTATATAAAAGATTATGTCATCTGCAAATAAAGACTATTTTGCTTTGCACTTTCAAATATGGATACTTCTATTTTGATTTGTCTACTTTCCATACCTAGAACTTTCAGTTGAAAATTGAATAGAAATGGGGAACATAGATATTTTTGTCTTATTTCTTTTTTTATTTTTTTATTTTAAAATAAAAGAACAAAGACATATTAACAAACAGACACAAAGTAGCATAAGAAATAGTACAATCAAAACTGAATTACAGACAAGCTGACAGGGACTCAACAATGGTTGTTGTTTTACCTATTGATATATTCAAAGTGTATATTCATGAACACAGATACAGACATGCAAAATTGGTCAAGCAATTAATCATCTCAACAACAGAGAAAGGGAGAGAAAGAAAGAAACCGGAAAGCATTAACAAAGAGGCACAAAGTAGTACAAAAACAGTATGATCAGAATTGAATTATAGACAAAGCAACAGAAAACCAACAATAGTTGCTGCTTTGCATATTGATATCTTCAAAGTGTATGCTCAGCATAACACATACAGACATACAAGATTGATTGAATAACCCGTCATCAACTATTCCTTAGCATTGTGACATAATACAATAGTAGAACTATGTAAGCCCTCTTGCACATATGTATATAGATATACATACATACATTTTTGCCTCCTTCTTTTCTCCTTTCCCTCGTCTCATCTGTTCTTTGCTTTTGAACAGATTTCCTTCATGTCTCTTAGTTTATATTCCCACCCTCAGGTTCTTACACCAGTGACACAATACGTTGCCTGCACATGTACCGCTGATTTATTTCACTTATGAGTATGGACTCCAATTTTGACCGTTTGCCTACAAAGTCCCCAAAACTGTCTTTCTTTATAGCTGAATAATATTCCATTATATAAAAATGCCGCAATTTTTTAATCCAGTCTTCTGTGAATGGACACTCGGGTTGCTTCCACATTTTAGCTATTACAAATTGTGCTGCTATAAACATGGGTGCACATATATCAGAGTGATATGATGTATTCAGATCTTCTGGGAAAATACCCAGAAGGGGAATAGCTGGTTTGAAAGGAACCTCTAGACTTAGTTTGCTGAGAAATCTCCAAACTGCTCTCCACAGTGGTTGCACCAGTCTGCATTCCCACCAGCACTGTAATAGAGTCCCTATTTCTCCACAGCCTCACCAGCATTTGTTAGTGGATGATATTTTCATACTGGCCATTCTTACTGGGGTGAGATGAAATCTCCATGTTGTTTTAATTTGCATTTCTCAAATGACTAAGGATGTGGAACATTTTCTCATATATTTATTTGCCATTTGTATTTGTTTATCTGAGAAGTGTGTATTCACCTCAGACGCCCATTTCAGGATTGGGTCTTTGAATTTGGACAGGTACATGTTTTTTAATTCTTTGTATGTTCTGGATAGCAGTCCTTTGAGGGACAGCCAGCTAGGATTTTTCCCAATTTGTGGGTTTTCTTTTTACTTTGCTGGTGATTTCTTTAGATGTACAAAAACTTTTCAGTAGGATGAGGCCCCAATTATTGATTTTTTGAAGTGTTTCCCTTGCAGTTTCATTTTTGTTCATGAACTCTCTGCCTACTCCTATGCCTTCAAGATTTTTACCTAATTTCTCTTCCAATAGATTTAGAGTTTCTGTTTTAATGTTGAGGTCTGTAATCCATTTTGACCTGAGTTTGGTCCATGGTGATAGATGTGGGTCTATTTTCAGTTTTCGGCAAGAGGCAAGCCAGTTTTTCCAGCACCATTTATTAAACAGGCCTTCGTTTTTCCAGTGAATTTCGTTGACCCCTTTGTCAAATATTAGGTAGCTGAGTGGGTTTTTCGTTATGGTTGCATCTTCCAGTCTGTTCCATTGATCCTCAGGTCTGTTTTTGAGCCAGTACCAGGTTGATTTTATTACAGTTGCTTTGTAGTATAATTTCAAGTCAGGGATTGTGATTCCACCTGACTTGTCCTTGTTGCCCAGGATTGCTTTAAATATTCTGGGTCTCTTCTGGTTACAGATGAATTTGAGGCATATTTTCTCTAGATCTGTGAGGTATGCTAATGGTAGTTTAATGGGAATTGCATTGAATCTGTACAACAGTTTTGGTAGTATGGCCATTTTCACAATGTTAGTTCTTCCTAACCATGAGCATGGTATGTTTTTCCATCTATTGAAATCCTCTTCAATCTCCTTTTTCAGAGTACTGTAGTTTTCACTGAATAAACCTTTCACATTCTTTGTTAGGTTGATTCCTAAGTATTTCCACTTCTTGGTTGCTATTGTAAAAGGCATGGTTTTCTCCATTTCTCTCTCAGTCTGTTTGTTGTTCGTGTATAGGGATGCTATTTATTTTTTGATGTTGACTTTGTATCCAGCTACGCTGCTGAATTTGTCAATTAATTTTAGACTTCCTGTGCAGTTTTTCGGGTCCTCCATCTATAGTATCATGTCGTCTGCAAATAGTGATAGTTTGACTTCTTCCTTTCCTATCCTTATTCCTTTTATTTCTCTCTCTTGTCTAACTGCTCTGGCTAATGCTTCCAGAACTATACTGAATAGGAGTGGTGACAATGGACATCCTTGTCCTGTTCCTGACTTTAAAGTGAAAGTTTTCAGTTTATATCCATTTAGTATGATGTTGGCTGTTTCTTTGTCATAGATGGCTTTGATTAGATTGTGGGTGAAGCCATCTATTCCTATTTTTTCTAAGGTTTTTAACACTAATGCAGGTTGGACTTTATTGAAAGCCTTTTCTGCATCTATTGAGATTATCATGTGTTTTTTGTCTTTGACTGTATTAATATAGTGTATTACATTTATTGATTTACGAATATTGAACCATCCCTGCATTCCTGGAATGAATGTTTTCTGGTCATGGTGTATAATTTTCCTTATGATTCACAGTAATCTATTTGCCAATATTTTGTTGAGTATCTTTGCATCTATGTTCATTAGAGAGATTGTCCTGTAACTCTCTTGGTTGGGTCTCTCTCTGGTTTTGGTATCCGTATAATACTTGCCTCCAGAAATGTGTTAGGGAGAGTTGCTTCCTTTTCGATTTCATTGAAGAGTTTGAGGAGCGTTGGCATTAGATCTTCTCTAAATGTTTTATAGAATTCTGCTGTGAATCCATCAGGGCCTGGGCTTTTCTTTCTTGGTAAGTTTTTAATAACGTTTTCAATCTCATTAATTGATATTGGGTTGTTCAGGACTTTTACGTCTTCCTGATTCAATTTTGGTAATTTGCACCTTTCTAGGAATCTATCCATTTCTTCTGTATTTTCTATTCTATGGGAGGAAAGATTTTCAAAGTAGGTATTAATGATCTCTTGGATTTCTGTGGGATCTGTAGTGACTTCATACTTTTCATTCCTTATTGCATGAATTTCAGATCTTTCCCTTCATTTTTTGATAAGGTTGGCTAGGGGTTTATCAATTTTATTTACTCTTTGGAAGAACCAACTCTTTGATTCACTAATTTTT